>JAGDYQ010000017.1:9147435-9184347 GCA_021962125.1 Bulinus truncatus | reverse complement strand
GCCACATTTCATCATCCGAGGGCCACATTGCATCATCCGAGGGCCACATTGTATCATCCGAGGGCCACATTGCATCATAATATGTAGACATTTTAGTGGATAGGAGCCCACATGTGTCTGTGGGAGGGGCGCAACACTGTTTCATGCACACAGATTGTGGCAGACAGAGCACATATCTAGATAGAGTACATACAAAACATACGTCTGGCCAGTCAACACATCACATACATGATATGCAACGACTGGCAGTCTGTTAGTATGGCAACACATGAACGCACAATACATACATGTGGTCAGACACATATGCTATAAACACAGCATATATGCAAAACATATATGTGGTCAAACACACACGTGATAAACACACACAATACATATATGTGGTCAAACACACAAGTGATAAACACACACAATACATATAAGTGGTCAAACACACTTTTGAGAAACACAAAAAAATACACACACAATGTTTATGTAGCTGAAGATACAACACACGAGTAAAACATGTCTCACTATGTTACATGTGAATGCCGACAAATCAAAGGACGGGTCAGACAACTCATTATTATATTTCCGAAGAACCATTTAACAGTCTGTCCGTGTGTCCACTCGATCGTTATCAAACTTCTTGGGAACTCCAGAACACACACACACACGCACACAACAAAGCTAAAGGAGGACAAGTTTACTTCCGTTCAACAGCCATCTACGTCATTGCATGATGAGACTCATCTCCCCTGAACAGACCAACGTAGTTGGACGGGTCCATTCAGGAACTTTATGTAACTATACTTAAGACAATTTTTTTTTTCATTTTTTTTTTTAATGAATAGATTTAGGTAGGTGGGGCACATAGAAAGAATGGAAAACTACAGAGGTCCAACAGCAATATAAGGGCAGACCAAGAAGCAGAAGATGGTTAGAGGAAGTGGAGAAAGACCTTAGAGCCATAGGAGTGAGAGAGAGTAGGAAGAGAACCATTGATCGGGAAAAGTGGAGAAGAGTAGTAGTATTGCCCATGAGGCCAGGGTCCTAAATGGGCTGTAGAGGCCAGGGCCCTAAAATGGGCGCAAGGTCAGGGGCCTAAATGGGCTGTAGAGGCCAGGGTCCTAAATGGGTTCCATCAGAGGCCAGGGCCCTAAATGGGCTAGGATAGGGCCAGGGCCCTGGGTAGGCCTGTGAGGAGGCCAGGGCCCTGAATGGGCTGTAGGAGGATCAAGGGCCCTCAGATAGGCTGAATAGTCAAAGGAAGAAGAAGAATACTTTTAGACCAAATAATGAGCAACTTTACATATTTGTATTTACTTTATAAACATTAATGTATTATTCCTACTCATTATTTTGTTTAGCTTGTCTGGAAGTACTGCAACTGAATGGCTTATTAAAAAGAAAAGTAAAGTTCTATTAAGCCTCTAAGGGCTAATTTGGGCAGATGAGTGTAGAATCTCATCTGTTTCTTATAACCTCAGCATATGAAGGGATTGTGTGGTTAAAGTTCACAACATCTGGCCGCCTTTACTCCCCAACTTTAAAGTCAGGCACCCGTTTAAAGCTGGGTGGGACTTGGGACTTGCCAGCAGGACCTGAAAAAATTACGACGTTCTCACTGGAGGTTCGGAACCCATGACTCTCCGGGGAATGGTCGAGTCACTCTACACCGCCTGACCACCCCGTCCCCCGAATGGCTTGCAGTGAGTTGTTTGTTATTAACGGTCATTACATAATATGTTCACCTAATCTCTCTGCTCACACATACATAGTTTGATTGGGGGGGGGAGAGGGAGTAGAGAGGGGAGAGGGGAGGGAGAGAGAGGGAGAGGAGAGGGAGAGGGGAGGGAGAGAGAGGACAGAGAGGAGAAAGAGAGGGGGAGGGGAGAGAGAGGGGGAGAGAGAGGGACAGAGGGAGAGAAAGAGAGGCACCAGATGTTATAGTGAATAAGTCTCAGCGCCAGATGATATAGTGAATTAGTCTAGCGCCAGATGTTATTGTGAACTAGTCTGGCACCAGATGTTATAGTGAACTAGTGTGGCACCTATTGTTATAGTAAGCTAGTGTGGCACCGAGTCCCTGTTATAGTGAATCGTCTGGCACCAGATGTTATAGTGAATCAGTCTGGCACCAGATGTTATAGTGAATCAGTCTGGCACCAGATGTTATAGTGAATAGTCTGGCGCCAGATGTTATAGTGAACTAGTCTGCACTCAGATGTCATAGTGAATCACTGGTATAAATCGTTTCCCGCATTCGAATATTAGAACATCGAAAAAAAATGTACATAAAAACCAGTACAGTTATATACCAGCATACGAGGATGTATTCATATTGACATACAGTCTTGCATATATACATACATACACAAATATATATATATATATATATAATGTATAAACACATACGTACATTCTTATATACATACATACACACTTACATATATAAATGCATACTTACACAAACACATACGAACATACATATATATATATATATATATATATATATATATATATACATACAACATACACATACAACAGAAGCAAACACATACATTTATACATACATACAGTACACACACATATACACACACAAATACACACACAGATACACAGAACACATAAATACATATACATAGTATCGCAGTGAAATAAATGCTGATAGTCGGACAATACATAAAACAAACTACTTAGTCAATGGGAAATCGCGTTTACATACGAACGTATATCAATTGAAATCAACGTCATATAAAATGTTTTGCAAGTGAGCTGAGCTCGGATTGGATTTAACAGCCGAACGGACCATACCTGACCCACAGGCTGTTGTTCGCCCACGTCTTAGCTAACATACAAAAAAAAATCAGAGTTCTTTATATATATATATATAAGTAGTATTGAACGACAATAAGAGAAATAATCACTATAACAAATTCAAAAGAAAAATAGAAGGACAGGCTTTGGAAGAGGTAGGAACTAATGAAGGGGGCTCAAAAGGTGCGCGCCTTGGGGGCGGGGGCAACATTTTTTTAGGACCCCTCCACCAGAAAGACCAAATGTTTCCCATTTTTCGATCTCATTCATTTTTCCAGTCCAAAATTTACTTCTGCACCCAGGGACAGAACCGATCTTGGTCCTCCTCTGCGGGGAAATTGTTACCTGAGTCCTAAAGTTCCCTCATCTCGTCGTTATTATCAAAAGAACAACTTATCCATTTGGTTAAAAGGGGTGGGAGGGGGGAATAAACAAAGAATATTCCCACTATGATGGTCAAGTCTAAACAGTTGAAACATAAAGTGATACAAATATACGTCATTGACCCTGGTGGGGAAATGCAACTACCCTTACTGTCCATCATCTCGTCAATAGTGGTCAATGGTTCAAATACCCCCCGGCCATTCTTAAGTGTGTGTGTTGGGGGGGGGTTCAATATTTTGAGATGCTTTTGCTTTATATCCTACTTGACCAAAGCTTAATATTAAAAAAAAAACGTGTCTGGTACCAACCAGAAAGTCAGTGACCTATTAAAACTAGATGTCTTACTTTATCACTTGCAATATAACTTGTCTTAAAATTATGTTGTTTATTTTTTATATTAATATATCGTCCAGCGGAGATTCCCGAATGCCAAATATAACCACATATCTTATACAGGGTTTTTTTTCATTTTAACTCTTCGGTTAATAAATCATCATGGAGGAGGGAGGGATTTTTGAAATTTTTATGATTGAAAATATGGAATTCACGGTGGATCGAAGATGCATCCTGCAAATAATAATAAGAAAAGAAAGGGGAGAGAAGCAATATTTTTCTTCATCATTTTTTTTTCTTTCCCTCTCTTCATTTTTTCTATTTTCTTCCTACCAGACGTCCATTAAATTAACCCCCTTGCATCAACTGAGAAATTTCCCAGTCGTTATATATAGGCCAGACAAGCCTCTATTTCACCCAAAATTCAGACCACGTTGGTGTGCAGCGGGAATATCCGTTTGTTCGCGAGTAAAGTTGGGCTGGAAATCAATTTCAGTCCAATTTTTTTTTTAAAAAAAAAAAGAAACTAAATTAACAGCCAGGTTTTAGTGACGGTTGACAGAAAGATTTTTTTTTTTGTTTTTGTTTTTCGTATGTAGCGGTTTTTTTTATAAAGTTTTAGGGACTAAACTCTGTCCTCTAAATACGGTCACTTTGTAAAATGAAATGCGGAGATACACATCAAACTGACCTAATTTTTTTTTTTCATTTCATTTTCTCAGGCCTGAAGTTACCACACATATGGGTCAACCATTTATTACGTAACACTTTTTTTTTTGACAATGCCTCTCCCCCCCCTTTTTTTTTCCAATTATTGCTATTGTTGAATAATGTAGGTATTAAACCTGAAGTCGATAGTGTGATCACGTGCACACAGGGTTCAGGTTCAATCCCCAAGGTAAAGCAATAATAAATTTGACAAGAAAATACATGTTGATAACTTACTGAACACAAAATATTAAAAATAAAAAAGTTGTCCAATTATAAATCTGGTAACTCTCATTGGCGTCGCTGACAATTTTAAGTCTATCTAGTGGGTCTATCTAGTTGGGTTGATCTATTTGGGTCTATCTAGTGGGGTCTATCTAGTGGGGTCTATCTATGGGGTCTATCTAGTTGAAGGTTGATCTAGTTGGAGTTGATCTAGCTGGGTCTATCTAATGGGGTCTATCTAGTGGGGTCTATCTAGTTGGGTCTATCTAGTGGGGTCTATCTAGTAGGGTCTATCTAGTGGGGTCTATCTAGTTGGGTTGATCTGGCTTGGTCTATTCTAATGGGGTCTATCTAGTGGGGTCTATCTAGTTGGGTTGATCTAGTGGGATCTATCTAGTGGGGTCTATCTAGTGGGGTCTATCTAGTTGGGTTGACCTAGTGGGAGTCTATCTAGTAGGGTCTATCAGTTGGGTTGGATCTAGCTGGGTCTTTCTAATGGGATCTATCTAGTGGGGTCTATCTAGTTGGGTTGATCTAGCTTGGTCTATCTAATGGGGTCTATCTAGTGGGGTCTATCTAGTTGGGTTGATCTAGTGGGGTCTATCTAGTTGGGTTGATCTAGTGGGGGTCTATCTAGTAGGTCTATCTAGTGGGATCTATCTAGTTGGGTTGATCTAGTGGGGTCTATCTAGTAGGGTCTATCTAGTTGGGTTGATCTAGCTGGGTCTATCTAATGGGGTCTACCTAGTGGATTCTATCTAGTTGGGTTGATCTAGTGGGGTCTATCTAGTGGGGGTCTATCTAGTTGGGTTCATCTAGTGGGGTCTATCTAGTGGGGTCTATCTAGTGGGGTCTATCTAGTGGGGTCTAACTAGTGGGGTCTATCTAGTGGGGTCTATCTAGTAGGGTCTATCTAGTTGGGTTGATCTAGCTGGGTCTATCTAATGGGGTCTATCTAGTGGGTCTACCTATTGGGGGTCTATCTAGTGTTCATTTCTATTAATAGTAACTAAAGGCACAAGAGCAATAGGACAAACCACTCAAACTATCACAAAACGGTCAGAGTTAACTTTATGACCATATTTACCTTATATTTTTTTTGCACTTTTAGTTGGCAGTTGATACGTATTAATAATAATCTAGTGGGGTCCTCGTCAAAACTGTTTGGCTCTCCTGTAGGAGGGGGCCCCCAAAGTGTCCTCCTCTCATCTGAACTGCGGGTGAGACAGCCCCCCTAAAACCTATGTGACGAGAAGACCAGAAATGTAAACGGGTTACACTTGAGTACCTGTAAATACACATCTTTATATTTCCTATCTTTCACTTTTTTACAGACATTTAAAATATATATATATATATATATATAAATTGAGTGTCCAAGTATCATTAAACTTTAACGATGCAATTATATTTACAGTTTAAGTACGACATAAGCTCGTCTGACATTAATTAGAGCATAAAAAGTCAACATGTAAATATCAACAAAAGTAATTATCTAATACGTATCCTCTGACCAACTGTAAACGCGGACATAGGTTTGGCTAAGATGTGGACCGTCGGCTTAGAAATTATAAATGTGCTCCTTATCTTTTACCCCATCAGTGATTCATTCTTTTCTTTCTCTTTTCTTTCTCTTTCTTTTCTTTCCCGTTCTCCTTTAAGTCCTAAGCCTATGACATGTACGGTTGCCATGGTGACGCGAAGATGTTTTTTTTTCCATGAATACGCAACCAGCATCTCACGAGAGAGATGAACAAATCTTGATGTATGGGGAAACGTTGCAGTCTGTCACAATGCGCCGCAGAGCGGTGAGTCAAAGTACTGTACTGTTGGCACTGGCGTCTTAGACTCGCGTCAGAGTAATCTGTTACGCAGTCTATATATATTTAAAAAAAGATAAAAAAATACAAGACGCAGTGGTTTACAGTAATTATATTGATTGGGATACGGCGGCGTATGTTTACGACGCGGGATGGCTAGTATATATATATTTAAAAAAAGATAAAAATACAAGACGCAGTGGTTTACAGTAATTCATTTTTTATGTTTTTCTTAGCTGAGGTGATTTATACTTTCAGAGCTCCCGAAAGCTTATAGGAAAAATTCTGTTTTATCTTGGGGTTGTGGGGGTTTGAATCTAGGGCATGGCATTTCATCCCGATGCGTACCTACTGTGGGGGAGGGGAAGGTCCAAATCGAAAAGTCCCCCCGGGCACCAGCTTGGAGCCCCTAAAAATTTGTTTACATTAAATATTAAGTACATTATTTGACGCCATAGTGTCAGATGTAAAATCCAGGGGGTCCCAAAAGAGGGCTAGCCTTCCGAGCCCCTAAATCTCTAGGTTCGGCACTTATTTTTTCTCTCCTCCCACTCTCCCTGTTCCAATCAAAATTTTGCAATTAGGTCAATGAGCGGGAAAATAAACACAGAATTGATTCAGTCGTGTTGAAGCCCTCATGTGTCGACCCTGAGGATCCCACGTACTACCTTATTACCTGTTCCACACCCCGATCAAAGCTGTTATTTTCTTTTAATAGCAAACTAAAAGGCACAAGAGTAATAGGACAAACCATTCAAACTATCACAAAACGGTCAGAGTTAACTTTATCTTTATATTTACCTTACATTTTTTTTTGCACTTTTTGTTGCAGCTGATACGTATTATTATTATTATTATTATTATTAATAATAAAAATAATAATGTCAACACTTTCAGCAGGGTTTCTGGTTTCCCTACAAAATCTGCTGCCACTTCTGCACATTTGCTTTTCTCTTTCTGTTCGCTTTGCATTTTTAAAACAAAAAATTCATTCATATATCTATGTTTAAAAAAAAAAATCTATTTAATGAGCTTTAATTACTTTCAAACAGTAAGTTTTAAAAAAAAATAAATTCCAAAGCTCTTACTATTAAAAATGAATCGCTGACTTTAAAACCAAAAACAAAACAAAAGACAAAACAAAATTAAAACACTCGAGGTCTTTGGAGGTAATGAGGTAATGAGTATCCAGGCAGACGTAACCTAGTTTTTTAATTGGCCGTAACCGGTGGGAGGATTAATTCCCTTGACATGGATAAGTTACATAGAGTTACATAGAGTTACATAGAGTTACATAGAGTAGGACTTTTTAGTGTTTGACACCAGATGTTATAGTGAACTAGTGTGGCGCCAGATGTTATAGTGAACTAGTCTGGCACCCGATATTATAGTGAATCAGTCTGGCACCAGATGTTATAGTGAATCAGTCTGGCACAGATGTTATAGTGAATCAGTCTGGCACCAGATGTTATGGTGAACTAGTGGGGGCGCCAGATGTTAGAGTGAACTAGTGTGGCACCAGATGTTATAGTGAACTAGTGTGGCACCAGATGTTATAGTGAACTAGTGTGGCACCAGATGTTATAGTGAACTAGTGTGGCGCCAGATGTTATAGTGAACTAGTGTGGCGCCAGATGTTATAGTGAACTAGTCTGGCACCAGATGTTATAGTGAACTAGTGTGGCGCCAGATGTTATAGTGAACTAGTGTGGCACCAGATGTTATAGTGAACTAGTCTGGCACCAGATGTTATAGTGAACTAGTGTGGCGCTAGATGTTATAGTGAACTAGTGTGGCACCAGATGTTATAGTGAACTAGTGTGGCGCCAGATGTTATTGTGAACTAGTGTGGCACCAGATGTTATAGTGAACCAGTGTGGCACCAGATGTTATAGTGAACTAGTGTGGCACCAGATGTTATGGTGAACTAGTGTGGCGCCAGATGTTATAGTGAACTAGTGTGGCACCAGATGTTATAGTGAACTAGTGTGGCACCAGATGTTATAGTGAACTAGTGTGTCACTAGATGTTATAGTGAACTAATGTGGCACCAGTTGTTATAGTGAATCAGTCTGGCAATTCAGATGCTATAGTGAATTAGTCTGGCGCCAGATGTTATAGTGAACTAGTCTGGCGCCAGATGTCATAGTGAACTAGTCTGGCACCAGATGTCATAGTGAACTAGTCTGGCACCAGATGTCATAGTGAATCACTGGTATAAATCGTTTCCTGCATTCGAATATTAGTACATCGAAAAAAAAATGTACATAAAAACCAGTACAGTTATATACCAGCATACGAGGATGTATTCATATTGACATGCAGTCTTGCATATATACATACATACACAAATATATATATATATATATATATATATATATATATATATATATATATAATGTATAAACACATACGTACATTCTTATATACATACATACACACTTACATATATAAATGCATACTCACACAAACACATAAGAACATACATATAAAATATACATACATATATATACATACAACATACACATACAACAGAAGCAAACACATACATTTATACATACATACAGTACACACACATATACACACACAAATACACACACAGATACACAGAACATAAATACATATACATAGTATCGCAGTGAAATAAATGCTGATAGTCGGACAATACATAAAACAAACTACATTTTTTTTTTTCAGTCACGTGACAAGATAAACGGGCTATTTTTTTTTTAAATCACTGACGGACTTGAAGTGACCAACGTCCAAGCCGTGAGAAGATTATACATTTATGGAAATGGTACCACTCACTTATAAAATGACGAGTCCAACAACGAACACACCATCTACCCCTTAAACTAGAGGTACTCTTACGATGAGGGTGGGGGTGGGAGTCTGCTGGGAGGGGAGGACTGGGAGGGTGGGGGACTGGGAGGGTGGGGGACTGGGAGGGGTGGGGGTACAGGAACGGTCTTTAGGAGTGCGACAACGGGGTGGTTGGTTGATGTTCTGACGTCGACATTAATCCGACAGTTGACTTCTCAGAAGATTTCACTATTTGAAATAGAGAAATTTTAAAAAGAGGCTAGCGCACAATAGCTAAAATAGCTAACAAATGAATTAAATAATCAAGAAATTAAATAAAATACAGCCAGCACTGCTATTCCGAAAACGGAATAAAAGTATTCAAAAGACTAGGTAAAAGAATATGCAGTAAATAACTTAACACCAACAGTATCTAATGTGTTGGTGTTCACTATTTAACATTATATATATATAAAGGGACTATATATTTGCTCAGGAAGATAAATTAAGCCAAGCTGCTTACATACCCAACTCCCATTACACGACTATTTTCACCTATTTCACATACACATAAACACACGCATGCGCACAAGTGTACACAAAACACACTTTAAACCAACACTGATTCTCTACATTAAAAGTTTAATCATCAGGAACTTCACTTTTGTCAATGAATTATGACTTATGATCAATTATTTTGCCAGCGAGGCAATCGTTCAATACAAGGATGTCTGTCCTCCTCTCTATTAGCGTCAACATGTTTTTATTTCTTGATTTGACAAGTTGTAACGTCAAGCAATGAATGAAACGGATGGATTGAATGTAATATTTTTGTTTTTATTTCTGTAAAGATTTTTTTCTTTTTCTCTATCGTTCCAGTCAACCGTTTCTAACTCAGATTGAAAATTTTACCGACAATTTTTTTTTTTGATAAGGGTAAAGCTACCAGCTATAAATATTGTACCGCGGCAATTTTTTTTCTTACTCTCCGGCGAAGTTTAGCTCATTAAATTTGTCTGCCAATGAGTGGTTTATACTGCCAAATGATCAATAAATGACAAATAAAATCATCAGGTATTTCTATATATTTAGCAAGGCTGAAATGCAATTATGTAAGGAATTAAGATGCAATTTATGATGGGATAGTCTTTCGGCTTACAAAATTAAAGCCGTGAACAAAGCTAATACATATTTCACGTGACACTTTCGCCATCCTTGATCACAGAATCAGCCTTACATATCGGGTTCCCGGCAGTAAACAGTTAGCAGACGCCAATTACAAATGGTATATATGATGATAAGCAGTGGGGGCCCAAGATTTGGAAAGCAGGGGGCCTTGAGAGTGTTTTTTTGCATAGGGCCCTGTATTTTTACTTTGTCTACCCCCCCATACAAATTTTTTTAAGGCCCCCTTAATGGTGTAAGAATGGAGATTTTTTAGTTAACGAATTTGTCTGATAGTGCAATAATATAGAGAGAGAGAGAGTACTAAATCATTCGTTACATCTTGTATAACTGTATGTACAGGAGATCATATAGAGAGAGAAAGTACTAAATCAACCATCACATCTTGTACAACGGGATGTACAGGAGATCAATAAACAATAAGAGATCAGTCTATCTGTACAAAAAAAAGTAGGTTACTTTTACATAACATCATTTCACCGTAATGTAAAAAACCAGCTGTCAACTCGAAGTTGTTTCAGTATAAATGACGGAATAAATCAATTCCATAGGAACGAGGCTGCAAGAAAGAAGACATAAAAAACTGTATAGTTGGCATCCGTCTACACACACACACACACAAATATTATACACAGCATCTTTCAACTGAAATATATATATATATATATATATATATATATATATCCATAATATATATTGTTGTTTAAAGGATGACTATTCTCAAGTGGGAATGGGTGGAAACTTTCTGCACCAATGAATACATTTATCGTACCTATGTATGAATATGTCATTTTATGTTTTGTTTTTATTTTCTATGAGATTCCTGGGAAAAAATGAGAATCCAATAATTTATAAACAGAAAAGTTCCTATAATGGGTTATCGGGGCTGATAAAGTGTTTCTGTGACCACGGCACATAAATTGTACTTTTATTTGACGCCGATTGGCTTTCTCAGAAAAAAAAAATTAAACAGCTTTCTTTAGAACTCTTTAGAAAATCACTCTGGATCAAACCCGAGTCATTCAGATCGACAGTCCAGAAAAGCTCTACACAACTTTCATCCACTCGTTCATCAATTAATATTATTGAAAGGCACTAAAAATATCTCCCCATTGTGTCTGCAGGACCGTTACAACATCGGTTTAGGTGGGGATAAAAGTAGGCACTACCAGGAAACAGTCCCATTAGTTGTTTATAGGATCTTAGAGAGATTTTCATCTCATCCTTACAGGGACTTCACACAAGCTAACTTAAACATTGATTGTGCATCTCATTTGATTCCGAACGGTTTTCAGACAAATTGACACTCTTCCAATAGTCAAAGAAATATTAAAAAAAAACATAAAAACCTACAAAAATTATCGTTTTTTTTAATAAATTTTATTTGAAAGCGCAAAGCATAAGCTTTTTTAATCCTGGGTGTATGTGTGTGTGTGTGTGAAAATCTAGATGTATATATTATTTATTTATACTATTGCTATTTATCAACTAATGTATAATTTATTTTATACTTTTTAGTTGTGGGAGAATTAAACTTGCTATTGTTGCACACTCCCGCCCCAATTTGGCACTGTATTAAAATGCCATGATGTGCCGTATGCATAGTCATATTGAGTTACGCTAGTGAGACTGTAAAATGCAAGTTTGTACAAAAAAATTAAATTAAATTAAAACATTAGTTATTTAATTTATATATATATAAAAGTTTATGTGAAATATATCAATACTAACATAACACATCAACAACAGTTTGTGATTGTCACGCAGAAGTTTGATCTAGGTTTCATTTTTAGAAATATGTTGTTTTTTTTAAACTTCAAAATCAAGGAACTTTTTATTTACTTTTTTTTCCCACAATGAATACCAATTAAGCTAGTTAGAATATTAGGAATGTTATTTAAAAACAAATTTTTTTTTTAAATAAATCATCCTATTCGTTTAAAAAAGCCCCCCCCCCCCCCTAAAGCGCATTGCCATAGAACTGCATAAACGATAATAGGCATATATATAACAGCATCAACAAAATTATGGTTACACTTTTTTTTCCACTAGTATTAAATTAATCGCAGTGGCTACGGTTCGGTCCGACCGAACGCGTATTTTTTTTTTCGGGTACCAGCCTTACTTATTATTGCATAGCGGCCGAGTCGCTGCACTGAACTATATAACAACATAATTTTTTTTTTTCAGAATTTTTTATTTTTCAGGATTAGGGTTAGGGATAGGGTTAGAGATAGGGTTAGGGATAGGGTTAGGGATAGGGTTAGAGTTAGGGTTAGGGTGTGGAGCAATATTATCTATGGCTGGTACCCTAAGTAAAAAAATACGGGTTCGGTCGGACCGAACCGTAGCCACTGCCTAAATTAATTGTAGTGAAATCACTGAAATATGATACCAAGTTGTTTTTTTTTTATTTAATGTAGGCTAGAAGCAATTTTTCGTTCTTAATTTTTTACTTAATGCAAGTTACTATACACATTGGTTAAATCACAACGATTTTAAACATACATACATGTAATTTATATCAAAATCAGCGTCTAAAAGCTATATGGAAACTTTTTCTCACTTTCAAATAAAATGGGGTGAAATATGACCAAAAATAGTTTTTGGTTCTAATGCTTGTCTCGTCCGTTTCTATCACGCTCGTGTATGAAACCTGGCATATCGTCGGCTTCTTCCACAGACATGACGTCAACAAAATACTGCAGTCGTTTGTCACGAAGTTTACTGTAGGAGTTGTCGAACATGACGGTATCTATGACAACCGATAGTCAACAGATTAAACCACAGTTGACATAACGGTTAAGAAAATTATATATTTAATGACAGTTACTTAGGTTACTTATTATGTTTACAGTGCCGAACCTAGGGAATTGGGGGCCCGGGGGAGCTTGGCCTCTTTGGGGGCCTCTGCATTTTGACATTCGACACCATGACATGAGATGATGTACTTAATATTTAATGTAAAAAATGTTTTGGGGGCCCCCTTCAAGCTGGGGCCCGGGGGACTTACGAAGTTGGAACCCCCCTCCCCCACCCTAGGTACGCCTCTATATGTTTAGTATGACCCTTATTTCGTATCAGCCCCGTAGCGTGAAAATTCTACAGCAGGGGCCAGGCATTCTACAGCAGGGGCCAGGCAATAGCGGGGGGGGGGCAGGTAATACATTTTACTAAGTAGAACAAATAAGCGGGGGGGGGCAGACAAAACGCAGGGGGCCCGCCCCCTGCCCCTCCCCCGCACGCTACGGGCCTGTTTCGTATCCTTCATAACATTCTTTAATAATTAATATGAAATCGATTAAATCCAGGCAATTAAAATTTTCCGATTTTTAAAAAAAAGTAGCAAAAGAAATAATGTCGATAAATGCAGACAAAGTTTAAGAGTGTATTTTAATGTAAAATTGAACAATTTTCCTCTCAATAAAACCATCCTTTCTCATTTAAAAAAATCTGGCAACTTGACTTATGACGTACTGCAAAAATAAAAGACTTGGTCAGCATTCGAAATAAGCATATTTGAATATGATACGCCAGTTAAAAAAAAACATGCCTAAGTTATTATTATTAGCTATGTTATGCGAGTGGGTGTTAAGAAAATAATTTTTTTAACTGCTACTTTACGTTGCTACACATGATGATAGGCTCATGCATACACGCGTGCCAACACGATACACACACACTACTACTACTAACATGTTCCTGGCACATCGCACGTGTAGCTCCCGTCTTCCGGTACCATGTGACTGTTCACCCGCTCCATCTCCAACACGGCGACTTTCTCCGGACCTTCTTGACGGAAAACTCCGAAGCCTATGTCGTAGCCGTCAGTTTTGAACTCCCACCTGAAAGGAGGAAACATGGATTCAGTAAACAGTACAGAAAAAAAACACTGGAGAGGCCTTTGGAAGCTGATACCAGGGCAATCGCGCTTATTACTCTAACTTGGGCCCCCACATTTCTATAAGTTTCTGCCTAAGGGCCCCGACATTTTTATTAGTCTCTTCCTAGGGAGGGCCCCCACATTGTTATTAGTCTCTGCCTAGGGGGCCCACATTTCTATTAGTCTCTGCCTAGGGGCCCCCACATTTTTATTATTCTCTGCATTGGGCCCCGACATGTCTATTAGTCTCTGCCTAAGGGCCCCAACATTTTTATTAGTCTCTGCCTAGGGAGGGCCCCCACATTTTTATTAGTCTCTGCCTAGGGAGGGCCCCCACATTTCTATTAGTCTCTGCCTAGGGGCCCCAACATTTCTATTAGTCTCTGCCTAGGGGCCCCAACATTTCTATAAGTCTCTATTTAGGGGCCCCCACATTTCTATTAGTCTCTGCCTTGGGTCGCCATAAACTTAAGGTCGGATCTGCCGGGCAGCACTTACTTTGCCACCAGCCAATGGGCGGCTTCAGTCTTCCTTCAGTGCTTTGTTTTTCTAGCGCAGGCCTAAGCATTGGGCTCAAGTAACGCTAGTTTAAGGTTTAGCCGCTGACCATTATAATTGCCATACCATGTGTTCTACTGTCAAAAAGTTGTTACTATAAATAAAATAATAATAAAAAAAAAAGATTTACCTCAAAACACTTCCGGGTTTTGTGACTTCTAGCGGGATCGATAGTTTGTCTCCTCTTGCCACTGTGGCAGTTTCCATTTGTTCGGAATTTTCCGATTCCATAATGTAGTATTCTTCAGGCACCTGACCACCTTGCGATATCTACACCCCGGGGGAAACAGAAATTTAAATCGAACAAAAAAATTAACTAAAAAGAATCGATGCCCACCGTGATTCGATGGCGGTTGTCCGGTCACACAAAAAGGTGTTCTTAGCACTAACCATGCAAATACAAGTACAAGTAATCCAAACCAGTACTGATACTCGAGTACAAGTACTTGGTAAAACGAATACCAGCCACCCTATCTCTGGCGGCCAGCAGAGGTGGATTTAACGGCAAGCGCATCAAACACGTGTCCGAAGCCCCGAGTTGTTACTATTGTTTATTCACACTAATACTGAGAATAATTTCTTACCAAAGTGACACACCTGGGATTGCCATCTGGGTCAGTCTTATTTCCACCAAGGTAGGCTGGCAGCTGGTCTGCATCAATATACTTGAGTAGTGTAGAGGCACAGTCAGCTAGTAGTAGAGGACAGTCAGGGAGAATCAATCATTCAATCAATCAATCATCAAATCAATCAGGCAATAAATCAATATATCTATCTATCTATCTATCTATCTATCTATCTATCTATCTATCTATCTATCTATCTATCTATCTATCTATCTGTGTGTCTCAGCCTATCCGTCTGCCTGCCTATCTGTCGGTCCATCAGTCTGTCTATCTATATGTCTACCTTTCTATTTATGTCTGTCTGCTATCTACCTATCTCTGTCTGTCTGTATATCTATCTATCCATCGGTCTATATGTCTGTCTATTAGTCTTTCTGTCATAAAATTCACGAGATAAAAGAGATCTATGACCAATGCAGGTCACACTGATTGGTTTGACCTACTTACACCCCAGCACGTGAATTTTATTCTTCGTGTCATGACTGATCAGCGGCCTACAGATTTTATACAACAGTGGGAAGATTCTTGGTGCTGGAAAAAAACAAAAACTGGATTCGAAATTTTGATACGCATTGTACGAAACAAATAAGTGAAATTCAATGACATTTACTGGAACATGGTTTAGCCTTGATAGACATTTGTCGAATGAAATAAGTTTAAATGACTTATTGAATCCCTCATTTAGAATGGCTTATGTTGAATGACTTATGGTATGTGACTTTTGTTGAGTCATTTCTGTAGAGTGACTTATGTTGAGTGATTAATGTTGAGTGACTTATGTTGAGTGACGTATGTTGAGTGACTTATCTAGAGTGACTTATATTGTGTGACTTTTGTTGAGTGACTTATGTTGAATGACTTATGTAGAGTGACTTATATTGAGCGACTTATGAGTGACTTATGTTGAGTGACTTATGAGTGACTTATGCTGAGTGTTTTATGTTGAGTGACTTATGTTGAGTGGCATATGTTGAGTGACATGTTGAGTGACTTATGTTGAGTGACTTATGTTGGGTGACTTATGAATAATGGGAACATAAAACAAAACTTAGTACAAAATGTATTGAACTGACCATTTATAACGAACATCCGTTTCAACATTTCTGGGTAGTTGTCTTCAAGTAGAGTAACCAGATGGAGATACATCTGTAAACCTGAACAGGGATGAATCGCACGTGTATAGATCTACACAGAAAACTACAAAATAAACGTATAAACAGACCAGAAACAAGCAGAAAGTAATAAATCTAAAAATAGATTTTTTTATCATGTACCACAAGAGACAGACACTGACTAAAAAGGGGGCCAGTGAGCAAATAGTCAGATACATAGTTAGACAGACACATTGTTAAACAGACACATTGTTAAATAGACACATGGTTAAACAGACATAGTAAGACAGACACATTGTTAAACAGACACATTGTTAAATAGACGCATGGTTAAACAGACACATAGTAAGACTGACACATTGTTAAACAGACACACTGTTAAATAGACACATGGTTAAACAGACACATAGTTAGACAGACACATTGTTAAACAGACACATTGTTAAATAGACACATGGTTAAACAGGCACATAGTAAGACAGACACATGGTTAAACAGACATATTGTTAAATAGACACATTGTTAAACAGACACATTGTCAAACAGACACATGGTTAAACAGACACATTGTTAAACAGACACATGGTTAAACAGACACATAGTTAGACAGACACATTGTTAAACAGACACATTGTTAGACAGACACATGGTTAAACAGACATATTTTTAAACAGACACATAGTTAGACAGACACATGGTTAAACAGACACACAGTCAAACAGACAATATGCAAACACAAGGCAATTGAGCAGGCGAAACGAGCAAGTCGTTTGTTAACCATATATCTGGATTAGTCAGGTGATAACAAGAAAGCAAAAAGACACGGAAATGGCGCAATGTGAACAAACAGAAGTTGACATCAGCGAGTAAAGTGAAAACTTTTACCTACGCAATAATCGTGAGAAAAGGGAACGAATTAAAAACCTTTGAGAGGATCACAGTAAACAAATATAGGACAATAAACAAAACCCAACACAACAGAGGCGTTCTTACTGATAGGCAAATTAGGCGACAAGTGGGCCCACAATTAAGACATTAATTAGTAGGTTACCTAAAATGTCTAGCTTGACTTGATAAGTTGGGTCACAGAGACGACACCTTGTTACTTGAGATAATTAGAAGGCCCAGAGTTTGCAAGCAACGACCTTAACAGCCCTTTTATTTTTCTAGCCCCCCCCCCCCACCAATAAAACTTTGGCTAAGGCATTGAAATGTTCCCTTGCCTAGAGGGGGGGGCTCCTAAAACGTAAGAACGACCCTGCCACACGGCGCTAACTAAACAGGACACATTACAACAAGCAAAAAAAAAAAGAGCACGCCCCTCCCCCTCCCACTACTCACCTGGGCGCCATAACATTTTACTGGAGACGCCCTCCATGTCGAAGATAACAACCAGCCCATCAACACGACGGTTTAACTGGGGGGTAAAAAAAATTAACAAGAATAATAAATGTGGCGTTCTAATTTTATTTATTTATATTGCAGGCTCGCCAGGTAATTTAAACTTAATTACCAAGTCTTTAACTGTAACTATTAACTGTACTAATATGCAAGCAACAGAACTCATGAGTATGCACTACAACACTTAGTTTAATTCACACACATATATATATATATATATATATATATATATATATATATATATATATATATATATATATATATATATATATATAACAGATATATATATACAATATATATATATATATATATATATATATATATATATATATATATATATATATATATATATATATATAACCAGAGCAAAACTTAGTTTACACACCGACCGACTCTCTACTCTAAATATTCTATAAAACTTCTCTAAATCTACTGGACCGACTGTTCTAAGTATGCGGGGCCGACTCCCCACTCTGTCTGTGGGCCGCCCTCTGTCGAGATACATTCTGCGTCCACTTTATAAAGGCTGGCGGGGTGCGAGTGGGACAGTGGATAATCCGTGTGCAAAGGCAGAGAGAACTGATAGGAACAACTTTTAAATGGAGTCGCCACTGGCGGGAGGTGCGATTGGGACAGTTGATACTAGTATGGAAGGGGTTAAGTTTGACAGTAGCGTTTTACATTCGTGGGAGGTGTGTGTGGCGTGGGCTAGCACTGAAGGGGTTAAGCTTGACACGTTACATGGGGGGGGGGGAGGTGCGGTGAATTCTTGACTGAGGAGGAGCGAGAGGGTCCGTATTGGCGGGGTAAATTTAAATTGGCAGTGGAGGTGGAAACGGGGAGGGGAGGGTAAATTCTAGATGTAACATTTCTGACCATGAACCTGGGTTATGTTCCATGGTCAACTGATGAGTCACTCGATACTGGCGGGAGGTGCGTGTGCAAAAGGGGGGGGGGTAACTTCTAAACGTAACAATAAACAACAACAACAACATATCGGTGAATTGATTTGACAACTTGTTTTACATGCAGCCTAGTTTGCAAGATCCTAAGAAAAATCCAAACCGGAACAATTCTTTGTGAAGTGAGCTGCGACCCTTGACCTCTATAGAATCAAGTACTGAAGGCCTGATTACTGGATGGATGGAATACGCCAAATGTAAGATACTGATAGGATTAGAAGGGGGAGGGGATCGGAGGAATACTAAAATCTGTCAGGATGTCGGGCTCCAAGCTTTGCAGGCTCACATGCTTTCGACGTTTATTTATTTTTCTGCATTAAATCTGGGTCCCCTTTTTCCTTAAAAAAAGGAGACCCAGATTTAATGCAGAAAAATAACAGAGGAACAGAGCCCCCGGCCCCCCCCCCAAGTGTACGAGATTGTCTTTGGCCCAGTATTTGATATGAGCGGCCCAGGGCTCGTTAAACATATTCAATTTACGGATGTAGACAGCGTCATGGTGAAGGAGAAGTTAGCCAGAGACGGTCTTAGCAGTATGCCGGGACTTGGGGTGAGGGGGGGGAGTGTCAGAAACTGGACCGGAAACAGTAAGTGTGCTATACATGCCGGGCCACTGTGCGCAAGTGTTTGTGTTTCTTATGTTGTACCTTGAGTAAACATTGAATGAAGAGTTCATTTTTTTTTACCATGGGTCCATTGTTATCTACGGTGAAATTAATGATTATGGTAAGGACTCAACTCTTTGAGAAACACTGTTGCCTAGCGACCTACTTCTTGGAGAAACACTGTTGGCTAGCGACCCACTTCTTTGAGAAACACTGGTGGCTAGCGACCCACTACTTTGAGAAACACTGTTGGCTCGCGACCCACTTCTTTGAGAAACACTGGTGGCTAGCGACCCACTTCTTTGAGAAACACTGGTGGCTAGCGACCCACTTCTTTGAGAAACACTGTTGGCTAGCAACCCACTTCTTTGAGAAACACTGGCGGCTAGCGACCCACTTCTTTGAGAAACACTGGTGGCTAGCGACCCACTTTTTTGAGAAACACTGTTGGCTAGCGACCCACTTCTTTGAGAAACACTGGTGGCTAGCGACCCACTTCTTTGAGAAACACTGTTGGCTAGCAACCCACTTCTTTGAGAAACACTGGCGGCTAGCGACCCACTTCTTTGAGAAACACTGGTGGCTAGCGACCCACTTCTTTGAGAAACACTGGCGGCTAGCGACCCACTTTTTTGAGAAACACTGTTGGCTAGCGACCCACTTCTTTGAGAAACACTGGTGGCTAGCGACCCACTTCTTTGAGAAACACTGTTGGCTAGCAACCCACTTCTTTGAGAAACACTGGCGGCTAGCGACCCACTTCTTTGAGAAACACTGGTGGCTAGCGACCCACTTTTTTGAGAAACACTGTTGGCTAGCGACCCACTTCTTTGAGAAACACTGGTGGCTAGCAACCCACTTCTTTGATAAACACTGTTGGCTAGCGACCTACTTCTTGGAGAAACACTGTTGGCTAGCGACCCACTTCTTTGAGAAACACTGGTGGCTAGCGACCCACTTCTTTGAGAAACACTGTTGGCTCGCGACCCACTTCTTTGAGAAACACTGGTGGCTAGCGACCCACTTCTTTGAGAAACACTGGTGGCTAGCGACCCACTTCTTTGAGAAACACTGTTGGCTAGCAACCCACTTCTTTGAGAAACACTGGCGGCTAGCGACCCACTTCTTTGAGAAACACTGGTGGCTAGCGACCCACTTCTTTGAGAAACACTGGTGGCTCGCGACCCACTTCTTTGAGAAACACTGTTGGCTAGCGACCCACTTCTTTGAGAAACACTGGTGGCTCGCGACCCACTTCTTTGAGAAACACTGGTGGCTCGCGACCCACTTCTTTGAGAAACACTGGTGGCTCGCGACCCACTTCTTTGAGAAACACTGGTGGCTAGCGACCCACTTCTTTGAGAAACACTGGTGGCTCGCGACCCACTTCTTTGAGAAACACTGGTGGCTAGCGATCCACTTCTTTGAGAAACACTGGTGGCTAGCGACCCACTTCTTTGAGAAACACTGGTGGCTAGCGACCCACTTCTTTGAGAAACACTGGTGGCTAGCGACCCACTTCTTTGAGAAACACTGTTGGCTAGCAACCCACTTCTTTGAGAAACACTGGCGGCTAGCGACCCACTTCTTTGAGAAACACTGGTGGCTAGCGACCCACTTTTTTGAGAAACACTGGTGGCTAGCGACCCACTTCTTTGAGAAACACTGTTGGCTAGCAACCCACTTCTTTGAGAAACACTGGCGGCTAGCGACCCACTTTTTTGAGAAACACTGTTGGCTAGCGACCCACTTCTTTGAGAAACACTGGTGGCTAGCGACCCACTTCTTTGAGAAACACTGTTGGCTAGCAACCCACTTCTTTGAGAAACACTGGCGGCTAGCGACCCACTTCTTTGAGAAACACTGGTGGCTAGCGACCCACTTTTTTGAGAAACACTGTTGGCTAGCGACTCACTTCTTTGAGAAACACTGGTGGCTAGCGACCCACTTCTTTGAGAAACACTGTTGGCTAGCGACCTACTTCTTGGAGAAACACTGTTGGCTAGCGACCCACTTCTTTGAGAAACACTGGTGGCTAGCGACCCACTTCTTTGAGAAACACTGGTGGCTCGCGACCCACTTCTTTGAGAAACACTGGTGGCTCGCGACCCACTTCTTTGAGAAACACTGGCGGCTAGCGACCCACTTCTTTGAGAAACACTGGTGGCTAGTGACCCACTTCTTTGAGAAACACTGGTGGCTCGCGACCCACTTCTTTGAGAAACACTGGTGGCTAGCGACCCACTTTTTTGAGAAACACTGGTGGCTCGCGACCCACTTCTTTGAGAAACACTGTTGGCTAGCGACCCACTTCTTTGAGAAACACTGGTGGCTCGCGACCCACTTCTTTGAGAAACACTGGTGGCTAGCGACCCACTTCTTTGAGAAACACTGGTGGCTCGCGACCCACTTCTTTGAGAAACACTGGTGGCTAGCGACCCACTTCTTTGAGAAACACTGGTGGCTCGCGACCCACTTCTTTGAGAAACACTGGTGGCTAGCGATCCACTTCTTTGAGAAACACTGGTGGCTAGCGATCCACTTCTTTGAGAAACACTGGTGGCTAGCGACCCACTTCTTTGAGAAACACTGGTGGCTAGCGACCCACTTCTTTGAGAAACACTGTTGGCTAGCGACCACTTCTTTGAGAAACACTGGTGGCTAGCGACCCACTTCTTTGAGAAACACTGTTGGCTAGCGACCCACTTCTTTGAGAAACACTGGTGGCTAGCGACCCACTTCTTTGAGAAACACTGTTGGCTAGCAACCCACTTCTTTGAGAAACACTGGCGGCTAGCGACCCACTTCTTTGAGAAACACTGGTGGCTAGCGACCCACTTTTTTGAGAAACACTGTTGGCTAGCGACCCACTTCTTTGAGAAACACTGGTGGCTAGCGACCCACTTCTTTGAGAAACACTGTTGGCTAGCAACCCACTTCTTTGAGAAACACTGGTGGCTAGCGACCTACTTCTTTGAGAAACACTGTTGGCTAGCGACCCACTTCTTTGAGAAACACTGTTGGCTATCGACCCACTTCTTTGAGAAACACTGTTGGCTAGCGACCCACTTCTTTGAGAAACACTGTTGGCTAGCGACCTACTTCTTTGAGAAACACTGGTGGATCGCGACCCACTTCTTTGAGAAACACTGGTGGCTAGCGACCCACTTCGTTGAGAAACACTGGTGGCTCGCGACCCACTTCTTTGAGAAACACTGTTGGCTAGCGACCACTTCTTTGAGAAACACTGGTGGCTAGCGACCCACTTCTTTGAGAAACACTGGTGGCTCGCGACCCACTTCTTTGAGAAACACTGTTGGCTAGCGACCCACTTCTTTGAGAAACACTGTTGGCTAGCGACCCACTTCTTTGAGAAACACTGGTGGCTAGTGACCCACTTCTTTGAGAAACACTGGTGGCTAGCGACCTACTTCTTTGAGAAACACTGGTGGCTATCGACCCACTTCTTTGAGAAACACTGTTGGCTAGCGACCCACTTCTTTGAGAAACACTGGTGGCTAGCGACCTACTTCTTTGAGAAACACTGGTGGCTCGCGACCTACTTCTTTGAGAAACACTGGTGGCTAGCGACCTACTTCTTTGAGAAACACTGTTGGCTAGCGACCCACTTCTTTGAGAAACACTGTTGGCTATCGACCCACTTCTTTGAGAAACACTGTTGGCTAGCGACCCACTTCTTTGAGAAACACTGGTGGCTAGCGACCTACTTATTTGAGAAACACTGTTGGCTAGCGACCCACTTCTTTGAGAAACACTGTTGGCTATCGACCCACTTCTTTGAGAAACACTTTTGGCTAGCGACCAACTTCTTTGAGAAACACTGGTGGCTCGCGACCTACTTCTTTGAGAAACACTGGTGGCTCGCGACCCACTTCTTTTGAGAACCACTTATTTAGAATGCCCTACACAGTGCTGCCAGCCACCTTTATGTATTCGTGTGTGTACTCACTTTCTTGGACATCTCCTCCCAGTCCCTCAGGTGCTGCTCACACTGTCTCAGTTTGACCTTCTCCATGTCCGACTTCCTGGCCGAGTACATCAGGCCCTTCATGTCAAGGTGACCGAACAGCTCAACCCGGACTGGCGACCCTTCCTTGTCGTGACCGATGTTACCGCCTGACATGTACTTCTTCAGAACCTGTCAATCAATAAATCACAAGCGTACGTCATACAATAACAATACGCTTTCTTAAGATTTGGCCTACAATTAAAATAAAAACTGTCAATAACTCGTGCGCAGTAATCCAGGTCATTTACATAAATCTTACAATCCATAGACACATGTCAATCAATGCATCCTAAAAACAATCAACTAATTAATCATAATACCGTCAATATATATTGATGGCTAAACAATGAAATCAATTAATTAATTATTTCCTAACACTTGTCGGTCAATTAATATCAGTAATCACATACTAACACCAATCAATCAATGACTTCTATTTAATACGTCTACCAGGGTTGTTAACAATACTCTTAAATTGTATCGTCAATACCGATACCAATATTTCATGAAAATAGTATCGCCAATACCAATACAAATACTCCAGTAAAAATGTATTGCTAAAATCGATACCGATACAATACCGATACTTTTGAGAACAACAAACTATTTTTATTTTAAATAAAATGAGTGCAAGTTTTTCAAGTTTAAAAAAAAAGTGAAAACAATAAAATACAATGTCAAAGCACAAATTTAATGCTAATCACTTTAGTACTTGACGGATGGCCAAGTGGTGTAGATAATCGACTGTCGACTTCAGAGTCATGGGCTCAATCCTCGGTGAGAACAATGGGAATATCTCCACAAGCTCACCCAGTTTTAAATAGGTACCCGACTTTAAGCTGGGGAAGTAAAGGCGGCTGGGCGTTGTGCTAACTACACTATCCCTTCATGTGCCGAGGTCATAGAAACAGATGAATCCCCGATGGCCCGTCAGGGCTAATGGAACTTTACTATTTCATCACTTGGCAGCACGTAAGAAGATCATCATTTCAAAACGATCATTGCTTAGCCTAGAACGTAATGGCATAAAAATACGCTCACCTAATGAAAAGAGGCACTCAACTCAGCACTAGCCGATCAACTCAGCAATATAGTTTCTTAATGCTTGGGTAGGGTGCTAATGACAGCATTTCTGATGAGTTATCTTCAAAATATCTGTCTACTTCAGCAGAACTTTACTATTAAGCCGGTTCTACCGCCATGCAGCAAAACTGCACTGCTGACTGTATTGAAGCTGCAACCACCCTGCCGAGTAAGTGGAGTGTAAACTGCACTCAGTGCACTGCAAGCACGCTTTAAGTTTTGTTCAACTTCAGCCTTGTGATCCAAGTTGTCTTGGTGGGGAGGTGGGTGGTATTAATAATGGTAGGGCTGATGGTTATCATTACAAGTAGTGATTGAATTTATGAAGATTACTTTTAAAACAATGTACTAAAATCTCTATTTTTTTTTCTGCAATTAGCTAATAGTGGCAACAGAAAAGTATTGGTATCGAGTATCGAAATTTTTTCTTTTAAAATGTATCGGCGATACACAAATCAATACTTGATACAAAAAGGATCGGCAATACAGCAACCGATACTGAACAAGTATCGTCGATACTGCATTGGCCGATACCGATACTTCGATACTAACAACCCTGACGTCTACATAATCATACATAAAAATACCGCATGAAATATTTGTGTCAGTTGCAGACAACCCCTTAGCATAAAGGAAGCTACAGATTATGTCTTAGTCTGTGTTATTCAACAAATAATCTTAAAATTAGGACATAAGAGTTACCCACTTACTTCTGGTGGTTCATAGTCAGTCAACAAAGAGTTCACTTTCATCTTTTCTCTGTACGCCATGCTCTGGATATATATGGTGGGCCAAAAAAAGTGAGAACATCATATAACCAGTCCTGTAGCGTGAAAATTCTACAGCAGGGGCCAGGTATTCTACTGCAGGGGCCAGGCAATAGCAGGGGGGGCAGGTAATACATTTTACTAAGTAGAACAAATAAGCAGGGGGGGCAGACAAAACGCAGTGGGGGGCCCAGCCCCTTGCCCCCCCCCGCACGCTACGGGCCTGCATATAACATACGAATTATTAAAAAATATAATGTAATTAATTGTATTGTTTCATGTAATTTTGTTTGCAAAGTATTTAGCCAATCAGAAATCCTATTCAATGTGTCCTCCCTGCTTATCAACAATTTTTTCTAAGTGTACAGCTAAACAAACTTTGATATAATTATATTACCGTATACGCAATGTTCTCATTTTTTATGGCCCACTCTGTATATTTTTACGAAAAAAAACAGCAACACAAGAAATATTATACTGGGACACAGTCACAAGTCGAGGAACAGTTGGTAAAAAAAATAAAGAGGAATAAAATTGTCGATAATTTAAGAAAAATGACTCAAATATTTGTAGTAAAATAAAGTAAATGTAAAAATGTATAATATCTCCCCCTCAATCCATTCAATTACTATATACAATTTTAATCAATCAGCGGACTTTTTTAAAATAGGCTTTTAATTAGTTTCCACTTTCTGTGGGTTGGTTCGTCCTTAAATCTTGTAACTCACTGTTCTAATTTATATAATATATAGTATTTCTAATTTATATAATTTATAGTATTTCTGATTTATATAATACTAGTTGCAAGTACCCGGCTTTGCCCGGGTTTAAAATAAGGTTTTTTGTTTACCTTCTGTTTTCTTCCTACCCCCTCTCTCCCTTCCTCTCTCTCTCTCCCTCCCTCCCCCTCCCTCCCTCTCTCAAATCTCTCTCCGTCCCTCTCCCATCTCCCTCTCTCCCCTCTCCCTCTCTCCCCCCGTCCATCCTCCTCCCTCCTCCTTCCCTCTCTCTCCCTCCCTCCCCCCCTCTTTCTCTTTATCTCTTCCTCCCATTTCTCCCATCCTCTCCCTCTCTTCTTCCCTCCCCCTCTCTCTCCCTCCCTAACCCCTCTCCCCCTCCTTTCTCCCTCCCTCCCCCTTTCCCACCTCTCTCTCTCCCTCCCCCTCTCTTCCCCTTCCTCCCTCCCTCATTCCCTCTCTCTCCCTCCCTGCCCCCTCACTTTTTATCTCTCTCTCCCTCTCCTCTCCCTCCCTCCCCCTCTCTCTCCCTCCCTACCCCCTCTCTCCTCCCTTCCTTTCTCTCTGCCTCTCCCCCTGCTCCCTCTCCCCCTACTCCCTCTCCCATCTCCCTCTCTCCCCCTCCTTTTCTCCCCCTGTCCACCCCCTCCCTCCTCTCTCCCCCTCCCGCCCTCCCTCCTCCTACCCTCCTTTCCTCTCTCTCCCCCCTGCCCCCTCTCTCTCTCTTTATCTCTCTCTCTCTTTATCGCTCTCTCCCTCCCTCTCTCTCTCTCTCTCTATATATATATATATATATATATATATATATATATATACTTATTATTATGGTTTCACACTTCTTCTAAAATCCTTCTTCATTCCTTTACCTTCCTCAAACTGTACACATCAGAGAGCATGAAAAAACATCAACAATTCTTTGCATCACAAAGGCACAATACAGCACCAGCGCGCAAGTTCTATTCGATCATAGGGAAATGACGTCACAGAGGAATTTTATTTATGGCGCCGTCGAGATTACTTTAATATAGTAAAATACTAAAATAAAAAAAAATAATTACAATTAAACTACCCATCGATATGAAACGAAACCTGTCCTATAACCTTCCCCATGTAATTATGTGTATGTGTAACAAATTTCACGTTATTTGTTTGTCTGGATCTTGAGTTATAAGAGAACAGACAGACAGACAGACAGACAACGAATGCGTCTTATAAGTATAGAGATATAGTATTTCTAATTTATATAATACATAGTATTTCTAATTTATATAATATATAGTATTTCTAATTTATATAATATATAGTATTTTTAGTACATTTAAATAAAAGCTTATTTTTTTTAAAAAAACAAAATAAACCGACTTACCGTTCTAAACATAGCTTCAGCTTTATCGACGTCATAATTTCTTGCTGTGTGATTAAAAGAGCGAAGAGTGTTTTAGAACCATACACAAGACGCTAACCAAAAACTTAACGAAATCTCCACAGGACAGATACTTCATGATAAATCTGTAGCATTTAATGATGTTGACTATTTGTCTATTTAGTATTCTGTAAGATTTATAAAAATGTAATTCATGCATGGTACCCTAGAAATATGCCTAGCAAGAACAGTGGCGTAGCGAGCTTAACTCGCGCCCGGGGCACAATACCTTTTCAGCGCCACCCCCATTCGAAAAACACATAATATTATATGTAAAATATAACATTTGGCACCCCTTTGTAAGTAGCGCCCGGGGCATGGTGCGATGACCCTCGACCCCCCCCCCCCCACTACGCCAATGAGCAAGAACTGAATCGGTAAAATTAAAGAATGGACAGGTCAAAATGTAACGACTGGTGAATACACGATAAAGAGATGAAAGGACAGACTATAGAGAGGAATTGACAGGCTATTCCTCTCCAGTGCAGCGGTCCATTCCTCTCCGCTGCAGTGTTTTTTATACGACCCTCTTCCAAGCTCCCAACCTACCCAAAGGGTCGCGATCCGCCCACGTATAATGTCTGTATACTTCTAAGGTGAGCTTTGTACAGAGAAATCTAATCATGGGAAGTCAGGTTTAACAGGTTCAACTCGGGACATTTTCGTTACTTTACCTTTCAGCCATTTCTTGAGACTGTAATCATCCTGTGACGTAATCAGATCCGAGACTCTCTCCTTGAACTGCCGTAGGGCTTCTTCTTCCTTGAGGCCGGCATCGCTTTTTCGCTTGGTCAGTGAATACTAAGGAAACAGGTTTGATGTTCAAATATCTCTCCAACTATTGATCTATCTGTCTACATCTTTATCTATGTATATATCTATTTATTTATCTATATTTGTTATCAATCTATATAACTATGTTTCTATCGATCTATTCATCTATCTGTCTATGTCTTTCTGTTTGACTGACTGTCTAATCTATCTATCTATCTATCTATCTATCTATCTATCTATCTATCTATCTATCTATCTATCTATCTATCTATCTATCTATCTAAATCTATCTATCTACATGATGGTCATATTCATCCCAAAAAAGTAATTAATAAAAACAACACTCTAGAAAAAAAATTGCAAGATCGTGACGTCATTTTTACAACCAACTCTAGAGGTCTTACCTTATCCATGATACACACTTTGAAAAGTCAACAACAAATGTCTAATTTATCTCAATAACTCAATCCTTCCGAAATAAATAAAAAAGTTTACAATAAGACTATTGTCTATAAATACAAAATCCAGCTAATTGGTAGAATGTTTCATGAGCAACACTGAAATTACAACAACTTCTTTACGTAAATTAAAAAAAAAAATACACAAATTAAACCTCTAACACAATTCAATACTTTTTTTTTTATTATTATTTTGTGTTATATAATATCGAATGTATAACTATGTAGCACCGGCGAAAGAAGTGCACCAAGAGTATCACAGATTTATACTGAATACACACGGTTGCACACGCACATATACACACACACACTTGCTCGCGCAGGTTGACAAAGGGGCGACAGCAGACGTGCAGCAGGCTGCATGTAAAAAATCTGGGGAAGAGAGTACACCACCAAATGTCTCGCTCTACCGGGCGCGGTGACCAAATTGAGACTGTCGAAGCGGAAGCGGCTTACCCAGCAGACGACAACTGAAACAGTCCACTATAGCGAGGCATGCGAGGGGAAGGAGGGGGGGTTTTCATATTTCACGTGACTTTCCCCACATCCACGCCTGTATAATTTTAATTTTGTGGCTGAGATGCGAACTAAAGGCACACTCGTTGCATGGATAAGGCCAAGAAACTCAACACAACTACATCTGTATTCTTTTTATTTGCATTAAAAAAAAAAAAAAACTATTGCCAATAGGGGGGTGTGCGGTTAGAAATTTTTAAAATAACGCGCCTCCCCCCCCCCCCAACCACACCCCTCCACCCAATAGTTTTTCTTCATAATAACCTTAGATTTATTATCCCACCCCCCCCCCTGCTACGCCCGACCACCTGTCTGTACCATTGCACGGCACGGCCTTGCTTGCAACCACTCACCTCCTTCCTCTTTTTGTCCCCCCCCCCCCAATTACCAGTTTTATTTCAATACCCTGTGATCCGATGCCACTAAGAAGATAACCAGGGAGTGGCTCCATCCAGTACATTGTCTCTGTCCCCCCCCCGCCCCCGCCCCACATTGTCTGTGACATCTTCCCCCCCCCCATCCCCGTGACAGATGCTCGTGACAAAAGTACTTACACTAATGACAGCCAGTCTGGCTGGGGGGGGGGGGAGGGGACACAACAAAGGAAAATGCCCCCCCCCCCAACCTTTTTCCAAACCCTCCTTGCCTCGCTTCCACCCCCTTCCCCCCCTCCTCAACCAATCACGTGACAGCTATTTCTGATTTTGTTGCGTCGATTGAATCATGCAAAGTTGGCAACTACTGACCCTGACATATTGAAAGTATCCAAACTCACTGCAGTGGCGGCCCTATGGGGGGATGGATGGGGCGACTAAAACTACGGCCCCCCCCCAGACACCCACGCGTAAGAGGGCAAAGCGATTGTAGCGTTTTAAACAATATCTAGACTGCAGTTACTTTATTAGGGTTCCTCCCCCCCCTTTCAGCATGACACCCCCCCCCTTTTGCCGCCCATGGCTTCATGAGTAATGTCTGGGCCGCCGCCTCTGAACTTAAAATAGAAAAACAAAAAACCGTGATGCGTTTTTTAAAGACAAAGACGAGGAAGATTTGTTATTTTTGTTTGAGAGTATTTTTTTCAAATGTGACCTCTCTCTCTCTCTCTCTCTCTCTCTCTCTCTCTCTCTCTCTCTCTCTCTCTCTCTCTCTCTCTCTCTCTCTCTCTCTCTCTCTCTCTCTCTGTGTGTGTGTGTGTGTGTGGGTGGGTGGGTGGGGGGTGAGTCTGTTTTGTTCAAACGAAGACATACCAGCATCACATAAACAACATCTCATAGTATAAGCATATTGTTTTATTTTATTTTATTAATACATCTAATAGCTTATTAATAGATACACTAGGCACATGTTTATCATGCACGCACGCACGCACACACACACACACACAATGACAGCGTTTAAAAGACTGTCTCGCATAGGGCCTATTTGTTCAACTTTTGGGGTGTTTACAGTAAAATCACAACATGTGGACCTCGTTCTCCTCAATTTGGAATCTTAGATTTTTTTACATTAAAATACGCTACCTAGAACTGTTCAAAGAGTTCTCTTACTATTGTTAATTAAAGAATGCGGTCAGGTCACGTGGTCCAGCGCGTGCCAATACGTCCACAACCGTAGTGGGCGGCATCTTTCTGTAAATTGGATGAGAATTATATCGACCCCCCCCCCCGTGTAATCGGATGTTGATACTTGTCTAAACAGAAGGTCATACAAATGAGTTTCGTACAAATTTATATATTTTAAATACTGGTACATCATAGCATGAAACTAGGGATGTTATTTTATTTGTTTTAATTGTGTGCGGCATTTTATTTGTTTTAATTGTGTGCGGTATTTTATTTGTCAAATGTGACTGCCATTAAAAAATTTCATGAAATCATTTACTTTATTTTTAATAAATAATTTATGATTTTCATTCGCCGAATATTTCTAATCCGCTTCAAGTATTTGAGGTCAAAACATGAAATATTTTGTAGCAGCCCCGTAGCGTGAAATTCTACAGCAGGGGTCAGGCATTCTACAGCAGGGGTCAGGCATTCTACAGCAGGGGCCAGGCAATAGCGGGGGGGGAGGTAATACATTTTCTAAGTAGAACAAATAAGCAGAGGGGGCCAGACAAAACGCAGGGAGTCCCGGCCTACCTCGCCCCCCCCCCCCGCATGCTTAGGGCCTGGTTTGTATAAACTTTTATTTTGTTTGCAGAAGGTGTAGCTGTCATCCTGAAATAATACGACATACTGACATATTGCACACATATTGCAAACATAAAGCACACTTATTGCAAACATATTTCCCACATAAAGCACACATATTGCACATATAATGCACACATATTGCAAACATATTACAGACATATTGCCCATTTATTTGTGTGTGTGTGTGAAATCCATATAAGGAAAGTAAGGATGAGGTGAAATCTCTTAGATCCTACAAATGCATGGTCCCCAACCTTTATATCGCCGCGGCCCGTTTGACGATTGATAATTTCACCGCGGCCCGCTTGGTGGGGGTGGGGGAGGAGGGACTGAGATTATTTATATTTAATGCTTCTCTGGCGGCCCAGTACCATTTGATCCGATGACTGGTACCGGTCCGCGGCCCGGGGGCTGCAGACCACTGCTATAAATCACTAATGGGTCGGTTTTTATGGTGCGCTTTTTTCTTGAGCCAATGCTAAAGTCAAATAATAGTAACAGCACGATTTGCAACAAGACTGACCGCTTTCAATACACGTGTTTTTTAATGCTATTTTTAGCCCTTCTAACACCAGCTGTTGGTCCAACGGGTCAGAATTCAGAAAGTACCCCATTGTCCTAAACACGTGACCTGAAACTTGGTTGGGATTGGGGTGGCGGGGCATTTTGTTGAACTGGAACGGTGGGGAGAGAGGAAGTTGGGATGAGGACTTATTATTGAGGACAGCGCCTGCCCTATCTCCTTGCGTTGACAGCTTCATGTTTCCGGTAAAATGTGCACACGGTAAATCTAACAATCATCACACATTGTCTCAAACGTAAGGCGCTAAAACAGGGCTCGATTTACCGCCGGGGATTCCCCGGCACTGAGACCAGTCATCCCCGGCTCTGCTTTAGCTAATATATCCCAGCCGGGGATGAAATCATAGACATTTCATCCCCGGCACTGTTTTTTTTCTTCTTAAATCAAGCACTGCGCTAAAAGGGCATTGTGCCCCGGGCGCAAGTTAAGCTCGCTACGGCACTGCCGACGTGGCACACCTACACTTACATCTACAAATGAATTTCACACGTATAGGCTTACTTGTACACTAACAGGGGTGGGTGGGTGGGGGGGGGGGGAGCTTGCCTTCATGGCCATTGAGCTCTTCGGCCATGACGCGCAGAAAAAGATAGGCACTCAAAAAAAAAAAAGGAAAACCTCGTCATAGTTTCATAGTATACCAAACAGCAGGGGCGCCGAGAGCCAACAAGGGCCCCAGGGCAGGACATCATTGCGGGCCCCTAAATAAACAGTGAGTCGTGAAAAAATTGACATGGTCGGGGCGGCCGGGCCCCTTTACAGTTGCGGGCCCCCTGGCAATGATTCCCCCCTGCCCCCCCTCTCGGCGTGCCTGCCAAACAGGGACATGAAATAAAGGAGGTTGTGATAGTAAAATAAAATAATTGTGAATGCGGAACATCAATTATGTAGTAGTATTTCGTGCAGAAGACAAACAAATTAAAAAAAAAACGATACTGGATTTTACATAAATTTATATAAAGTTAATTATATAAAAAGAGTGTGAACTGCTATACTACTGCCAATCAAAGTGTGTGGGTAACGTCTGATCCTCCCTAGTATGGGGGCCATGTAGTTTTAAGTCAGGAGGATCAGACGTTACCCACATAGCAGTTCACACTCCCACTTCGTTCAGCGTCATATTAAGTTCATGTAATATGCAACCCTGAGGGCGTGTGCAGCCGTGTGCAGCCAACACAAGTAGGCGGCGCCTACCAAATGGGTCAGCGACCCGATATAAGGCAGAACTGTTTGCTTTATATAGCTGGGTGTTTTATTAATGATTATCTTTGGGGGGGGGGGGGCATATGGGATGAATATAATTTTAATTAGTAAATAAAAAATAACAATTGAATAAATTTTAGTAAAAAACGAACGATGTTTGTGAAATATCCTAATTAAAATCTGTAAGCTTCATTTTTTTCAGCCTATCATACCCACTTAGTTGTCTTCTATTAAAGCAACTTTAATTATTTAACACAGATATATACTATGTAATTGCTTCCCTTACAATAAAGATCTATAAATATAACGGAATGCACGTAATCTCTACAACTCGATTTATCAATTTAGGTCAAAGCATGTCCTTTTCAAAAACACAACTCATTAGCTTTACATTCTTTTGTTAAGTAAAATTAAGTGAAATTTATAGCTATGTGGTACAACAGTAGGTGCCCTATTTAACATTAGATTTGTAATAGTCATACTACAGAGGCGTACCTAGGGTGTGTGTGTGGGGGGGTCCTAGTTACAAAGTTCCCCCGGGCCCCAGCTTGAGTGGGTCCCCAAAAATTATTTTACATTAAATATTAAGTACGTTATCTCATGTCATGGTGTCGAATGTCAAAATGCAGGGCCAACTCAAAAAGGCCAAGCCCCCACCCCCACCCCAGGGGCCCCCAAATCACTAGGTTCGGATTTAAGATTGGATAATGTGGGGGCGTTGTGCTAATCGCCGATCCTGCTCTCCGTGAGTGCCTTCGTGTCTATTGCGATCTTCGACCATGAAGAGCAGTAAAAAAAAAAAGGCTCCCAGGAAGAAAAGAACGCCACATTATTGGTGTCATAGGCAGTGGCGCAACTGGGGGGGGGGCATTGGGGGGTATTTGCCCCCCTCCGAAATAAAAAAAAATTAAAAGATTAGACCAAAATTTGTTTAAAATAAAATACAAATATATAAATAATGTGATTTTTTTAAATACAAGTGATTTTTTTTTGCCCCCCCCCCCTGAAAGTTTGGTCTAGTTGGGCCTCTGGTCATCGGGTACATACATTAAAGGGACATGAAATAAATGAGGTTGTAATTGTAAAATTAGAAAAAAAAAACTGTAAATTCTGTTCTAGTATTTCATGCTGAAAAAAAAATTTAAACAACAAGTGCCGAGAATAACTCTGGTGTGTAATTATAAATATAATTTTAATAATAATAATAATAAAAAGAGTGGGACTGTTATACATCCACTCACAGTGTGGGGTTACCCCCGATCACTACCTTACACTGTTGGGGATTACGAGGGATCGGAGTTAAACACACACTGAGAGTGCCTGTATAACAGTAACACTCTTTTCTCTGCCTTCGTGGAGTATCGTATAGATACTGCATTTCTACTCAATATGAAATTGTTTGCTTTATATAGGTAGGTGTTTTATTATTGACTATCTTTGGTTGCATATTGAGTGCATATAAGCTATAAATTAGAATAGAAAAAAATAGTAGGGCTAAATTTTAGCAAAAAACGTATGATATTTTTGTGATATCCAATTAAGATCTATAAGTTTAATTTTGTTTCAACCTATAATACACTTAGTTGTCTTCTATTAAGGAAACTTGAATTATGGAACACAAATTTGTACAATGTAATTGCTTCCCTTATATGAAGATAAATAAATAGTACTTAATTCATATACTCTTTACAGGCTTAAGATAAATCAGTTTATCAATTTAGGTCAAAGCATGTTGTTTTCAAAAACCTAACTCATTAGCTACTATCTTTACATTCTTTTAAAGTAAAATTAAGTGAAATTTATAGCTATGTAGTACAACAGTAGGTGCCCCTTTTAGCATCAGATGTTTAATAGTAATACTAAATGATACTTATAGAAGCCCCCTTTCGCCCTATGTGCTTGCCTGGTTGGCATGTCTCTAGGTACGACTTGTATTATAGACCCCTGTAAAGAAGAAATGTTATCTCTTTCTATTACACATTTCACATGACAATATTATTATTATCATCAAGCTTTTATTCTATGATATCGGTTCACCTCATTCACCAATCAATATTTCAAGCCTGCAATAATAACTGAAGCATGATAAAAGTGAAAGTTCTTTTAGAAAAAAAAAATTACTGTTAAAATATAGGCTATTGTTTGTGCATTATGTTTTTTTTAAAAGCAAATTATGAAAGACCAAGCTGTGTAAATAAATATTTAATTTAAAAAAAAAATATATGAAGTGCTGCACTTATATTATTTTATCTTGGTGTAGTATGAATTGCTACATTTAGTGTCCTATGAAAAAATTTCGCCATTAAAGACAATGCATAGTGTTGTGATGATAAGTTAAAAAAAGAAAGAATTGCTTCCCACTTGAGATAAATAAATAGTACAACTTGTTGAGAATATATTTATACATACCAGGGGTGGCCTGCTTGCATGGACAAAGAGAGACGCACTCCCAACTTTTTACATAGAGCTGAACCATAGTCGACTGACCAAAGTTTTGTGAACGAAAGTTATGAGAAAAAAACGGATTCATTGGGAGCTGCACAAAACCCATTGATAGATTAAGGGGACCAAAAGCTTAACTAATTATGGCACCTATCTGGCAAAAAAAAAAAATAATTCATGAATGAATTTAACTGTGTAGGGCCTTATGCTCTATAATTCAAGTCACGTTCTAAGTCCAAATAGAATATCATTTTCAATTTCTGTAAGAAGGTTCTATCCAGTATATATTAACATTGTCTTATGTTGATATGAATGACATAAATAATAAAATAAAAAATATTTGGTGAAAGACGATACTAGTTTATTTGCTTCCAAAGAGCCATCAACAGAAAATGTTAAAAGATAATTTATAAGCAACATGATTACTTATCAAGATGTTATGCTCTTAATGATGAACATTTATTACACCTGTCAAAAAATGTACATGACAATATTTATCTTAAAGTGCTGTAGAACATTACAAAAAATTAATGATTTTAAAAACTGCAGACAATTATAAAAGCAGAAAAAGATTAAATAATTAATTGGATAATCAGTTGTTTTTTTTTAATGCTCTCAGCTTAGCCTCTATGTTATGATCATCACGCTAGGAATGTGAAAGTATTCAAATTATAATTTGAATAAAAAAAAACAATTACTCGCTGTCTATAAATAAAGGCAAAGGAGAAAAAAAGTCATTTAGAAGGTACTCCAAACTGACAAAACCAGCTTGCTTACAGCACAAAAATTCACAACTGAATAGCTCAATTTTTTCTCTGACAATTGTCATAAAAATGCTGACGTATACTGATGCAAGTTGTACCAATGTAGTATAACTATTAAATAACTAAGAAAATAAATTTTAAAATTTTAGCATCTTGCTTTGCTGGACATTTTTGATTCATAGTAAATAAAAAAAAAATGTTATAAATTAAACTGCGCCAAATTTGTGATGGAACAAATACAATAATAAAGTAGAAAGGAGTTTAATAGATAGATTAAGGAGAACTGTGAAATTAAGTAATAAACCAATGAAAGCTGCCCTAAGTGCACTAACAAAGTGATTAGTCATGCCTTAGTACAATTAGTAAAGGTAGTTCGCTGATATTTTATGTTTTCAGAAATTATTATATTTCTTTGACTATGAAATAACTATTTAACATATTTCCACAGAAAAGAGTCTTGGTTAGATAAATTAAGTTACCAGTAACAATTTACAAGTTCTTTGTCATGGAATGCTTGAACAGAAAATAAGTTAAAAT
>JAGDYQ010000017.1:9118455-9146935 GCA_021962125.1 Bulinus truncatus | reverse complement strand
GCCACATTTCATCATCCGAGGGCCACATTGCATCATCCGAGGGCCACATTGTATCATCCGAGGGCCACATTGCATCATAATATGTAGACATTTTAGTGGATAGGAGCCCACATGTCTGTGGAGGGGGCGCACACTGTTTCATGCACAGATTGTGGCCAGACAGAGCACATATCTAGATAGAGCACATACAAAACATACGTCTGGCCAGTCAACACATCACATACATGATATGCAACGACTGGCAGTCTGTTAGTATGGCAACACATGAACGCACAATACATACATGTGGTCAGACACATATGCTATAAACACAGCATATATGCAAAACATATATGTGGTCAAACACACACGTGATAAACACACACAATACATATATGTGGTCAAACACACAAGTGATAAACACACACAATACATATAAGTGGTCAAACACACTTTTGAGAAACACAAAAAAATACACACACAATGTTTATGTAGCTGAAGATACAACACACCCATAAAACATGTCTGGCTAACCATTTACATGTGAATGCCGACAAATCAAAGGACGGGTCAGACAACTCTCATTATTATATTTCCGAAGAACCATTTAACAGTCTGTCCGTGTGTCCACTCGATCGTGTCACTTCTTGGGAACTCCAGAACACACGCACGCACACACGCACACAACAAAGCTAAAGGAGGACAAGTTTACTTCCGTTCAACAGCCATCTACGTCATTGCATGATGAGACTCATCTCCCCTGAACAGACCAACGTATGCAGTTGGACCTTGGGTCCATTCAGGAACTTTGTGTAATCTATACTTTCAAAGACAATTTTTTTTTTCATTTTTTTTTTAATGAATAGATTTAGGTAGGTGGGGCACATAGAAAGAATGGAAAACTACAGAGGTCCAACAGCAATATAAGGGCAGACCAAGAAGCAGAAGATGGTTAGAGGAAGTGGAGAAAGACCTTAGAGCCATAGGAGTGAGAGAGAGTAGGAAGAGAACCATTGATCGGGAAAAGTGGAGAAGAGTAGTAGTATTGCAGGCCAGGGTCCTAAATGGGCTGTAGAGGCCAGGGCCCTAAATGGGCTGTAGAGGCCAGGGCCCTAAATGGGCTGTAGAGGCCAGGGTCCTAAATGGGCTGTAGAGGCCAGGGCCCTAAATGGGCTGTATAGGCCAGGGCCCTAGATGGGCTGTAGAGGCCAGGGCCCTGAATGGGCTGTAGAGGCAAGGGCCCTAGATAGGCTGAATAGTCAAAGGAAGAAGAAGAATACTTTAGACCAAATAATAAGCAACTTTACATATTTGTATTTACTTTATAAACATTAATGTATTATTCCTACTCATTATTTTGTTTAGCTTGTCTGGAAGTACTGCAACTGAATGGCTTATTAAAAAGAAAAGTAAAGTTCTATTAAGCCTCTAAGGGCTAATTTGGGCAGATGAAGTGTAGAATTCATCTGTTTCTATAACCTCAGCATATGAAGGGATTGTGTGGTTAGCACAACATCCGGCCGCCTTTACTCCCCCAACTTTAAAGTCAGGCACCCGTTTAAAGCTGGGTGGGACTTGGGGACTTACAGCAGGACCTGAAAAAAATTACGACGTTCTCACTGAGGTTCGAACCCATGACTCTCCGGCCGATAGTCGAGTCACTCTACACCGCACGACCACCCGTCCCCCGAATGGCTTGCAGTGAGTTGTTTGTTATTAACGGTCATTACACAATATGTTCATCATTTCTGCTCACACATACATAGTTTATTTGGGGGGGGAGAGGGAGAGAGAGGGGGAGAGGGGAGGGAGAGAGAGAGGGAGGGAGAGGGGAGGGAGAGAGAGGGACAGAGAGGGAGAGAAAGAGAGGGGGAGGGAGAGAGAGGGGGAGAGAGGGACAGAGAGGGAGAGAAAGAGAGGCACCAGATGTTATGGTGAATAAGTCTGGCGCCAGATGATATAGTGAATTAGTCTGGCGCCAGATGTTATTGTGAACTAGTCTGGCACCAGATGTTATAGTGAACTAGTGTGGCACCAGATGTTATAGTGAACTAGTGTGGCACCAGTTGTTATAGTGAATCAGTCTGGCACCAGATGTTATAGTGAATCAGTCTGGCACCAGATGTTATAGTGAATCAGTCTGGCACCAGATGTTATAGTGAATTAGTCTGGCGCCAGATGTTATAGTGAACTAGTCTGGCACCAGATGTCATAGTGAATCACTGGTATAAATCGTTTCCCGCATTCGAATATTAGAACATCGAAAAAAAATGTACATAAAAACCAGTACAGTTATATACCAGCATACGAGGATGTATTCATATTGACATGCAGTCTTGCATATATACATACATACACAAATATATATATATATATATATAATGTATAAACACATACGTACATTCTTATATACATACATACACACTTACATATATAAATGCATACTTACACAAACACATACGAACATACATATATATATATATATATATATATATATATATATATACATACAACATACACATACAACAGAAGCAAACACATACATTTATACATACATACAGTACACACACATATACACACACAAATACACACACAGATACACAGAACACATAAATACATATACATAGTATCGCAGTGAAATAAATGCTGATAGTCGGACAATACATAAAACAAACTACTTAGTCAATGGAAATCGCGTTTACATGAACGTATATCAATTGAAATCAAGCGTCATATAAAATGTTTTGCAAGTGAGCTGAGCTCGGATTGGATTTAACAGCCGAACGGACCATACCTGACCCACGGGCTGTTGTTCGCCCACGTCTTAGCTAACATACAAAAAAAAATCAGAGTTCTTTATATATATATATATAAGTAGTATTGAACGACAATAAGAGAAATAATCACTATAACAAATTCAAAAGAAAAATAGAAGGACAGGCTTTGGAAGAGGTGGAACTAATGAAGGGCTCAAAAGGTGCGCGCCTTGGGGGGGCGGGGGCAAATTTTTAGGACCCCTCCACAGAAAGACCAAATGTTTCCCATTTTTCGATCTCATTCATTTTTTTTTAAGTCCAAAATTTTCTTCTGCACCCAGGGACAGAACCGATCTTGGTCCTCCTCTGGAAATTGTTACCTGAGTCCTAAAGTTCCCTCATCTCAGTCTATTATCAAAAGACAACTTATCCATTTGGTTAAAAAGGGGGTGGGAGGGGGGAATAAACAAAGAATATTCCCACTATGATGGTCAAGTCTAACAAGAAACATAAAGTGATACGAATATACGTCATTGACCCTTGTGGGGAAATGCAACTACGCACTGTCCATCATCTCGTCAATAGTGGTCAATAGTTCAAATACCCCCCGGCCATTCTTAAGTGTGTGTGTTGGCGGGGGGGGGGGGTTCAATATTTTGAGATGCTTTTGCTTTATATCCTACTTGACCAACTTAATATTAAAAAAAAAACGTGTCTGGTACCAACCAGAAAGTCAGTGACCTATTAAAACTAGATGTCTTACTTTATCACTTGCAATATAACTTGTCTTAAAATTATGTTGTTTATTTTTTATATTAATATATCGTCCAGCGGAGATTCCCGAATGCCAAATATAACCACATATCTTATACAGGGTTTTTTTTCATTTTAACTCTTCGGTTAATAAATCATCATGGAGGAGGGAGGGATTTTTTTGAAATTTTTATGATTGAAAATATGGAATTCACGGTGGATCGAAGATGCATCCTGCAAATAATAATAAAAAGAAAAGGGGGAGAGAAGCAATATTTTCTTCATCATTTTTTTTTCTTTCCTCTCTTCATTTTTTCTATTTTCTTCCTACCAGACGTCCATTAAATTAACCCCCCTTGCATCAACTGAGAAATTTCCCAGTCGTTATATATAGGCCAGACAAGCCTCTATTTCACCCAAATTCAGACCACGTTGGTGTGCAGCGGGAATATCCGTTTGTTCGCGAGTAAAGTTGGGCTGGAAATCAATTTCAGTCCAATTTTTTTAAAAAAAAAAAAAGAAACTAAATTAACAGCCAGGTTTTAGTGACGGTTGACAGAAAGATTTTTTTTTTTGTTTTTGTTTTTCGTGTGTAGCGGTTTTTTTTTTATAAAAGTTTTAGGGACTAAACTCTGTCCTCTAAATACGGTCACTTTGTAAAATGAAATGCGGAGATACACATCAAACTGACCTAATTTTTTTTTTTCATTTCATTTTCTCAGTACCTGAAGTTACCACACATATGGGTCAACCATTTATTACGTAACACTTTTTTTTTGACAATGCCTCTCCCCCCCCCCCTTTTTTTTCCAATTATTGCTATTGTTGAATAATGTAGGTATTAAACCTGAAGTCGATAGTGTGATCACGTGCACACAGGGTTCAGGGTTCAATCCCCCGGGTAAAGCAATAATAAATTTGACAAGAAAATACATGTTGATAACTTACTGAACACAAAATATTAAAAATAAAAAAGTTGTCCAATTATAAATCTGGTAACTCTCATTGGCGTCGCTGACAATTTTAAGTCTATCTAGTAGGGTCTATCTAGTTGGGTTGATCTATTTGGGTCTATCTAGTGGGGTCTATCTAGTGGGGTCTATCTAGTGGGGTCTATCTAGTTGGGTTGATCTAGTTGGGTTGATCTAGCTGGGTCTATCTAATGGGGTCTATCTAGTGGGGTCTATCTAGTTGGGTCTATCTAGTGGGGTCTATCTAGTAGGGTCTATCTAGTGGGGTCTATCTAGTTGGGTTGATCTGGCTTGGTCTATCTAATGGGGTCTATCTAGTGGGGTCTATCTAGTTGGGTTGATCTAGTGGGATCTATCTAGTGGGGTCTATCTAGTGGGGTCTATCTAGTTGGGTTGACCTAGTGGGGTCTATCTAGTAGGGTCTATCTAGTTGGGTTGATCTAGCTGGGTCTTTCTAATGGGATCTATCTAGTGGGGTCTATCTAGTTGGGTTGATCTAGCTTGGTCTATCTAATGGGGTCTATCTAGTGGGGTCTATCTAGTTGGGTTGATCTAGTGGGGTCTATCTAGTTGGGTTGATCTAGTGGGGTCTATCTAGTGAGGTCTATCTAGTGGGATCTATCTAGTTGGGTTGATCTAGTGGGGTCTATCTAGTAGGGTCTATCTAGTTGGGTTGATCTAGCTGGGTCTATCTAATGGGGTCTACCTAGTGGATTCTATCTAGTTGGGTTGATCTAGTGGGGTCTATCTAGTGGGGTCTATCTAGTTGGGTTCATCTAGTGGGGTCTATCTAGTGGGGTCTATCTAGTGGGGTCTATCTAGTGGGGTCTAACTAGTGGGGTCTATCTAGTGGGGTCTATCTAGTAGGGTCTATCTAGTTGGGTTGATCTAGCTGGGTCTATCTAATGGGGTCTATCTAGTGGGGTCTACCTATTGGGGGTCTATCTAGTGTTCATTTCTATTAATAGTAACTAAAAGGCACAAGAGCAATAGGACAAACCACTCAAACTATCACAAAACGGTCAGAGTTAACTTTATGACCATATTTACCTTATATTTTTTTTGCACTTTTAGTTGGCAGTTGATACGTATTAATAATAATCTAGTGGGGTCCTCGTCAAAACTGTTTGGCTTCCTGTAGGAGGGGCCCCCAGTGTCCTCCTCTCATCGAACTGCGGGTGAGACAGCCCCCCTAAAACCTATGTGACGAGAAGACCAGAAATGTAAACGGTTACACTTGAGTACCTGTAAATACACATCTTTATATTTCCTATCTTTCACTTTTACAGACATTTAAAATATATATATATATATATATATATAAATTGAGTGTCCAAGTATCATTAAACTTTAACGATGCAATTATATTTACAGTTTAAGTACGACATAAGCTCGTCTGACATTAATTAGAGCATAAAAAGTCAACATGTAAATATCAACAAAAGTAATTATCTAATACGTATCCTCTGACCAACTGTAAACGCGGACATAGGTTTGGCTAAGATGTGGACCGTCGGCTTAGAAATTATAAATGTGCTCCTTATCTTTTACCCCATCAGTGATTCATTCTTTTCTTTCTCTTTTCTTTCTCTTTTTCTTTTCTTTCCGTTCTCTTTAAGTCCTAAGCCTATGACATGTACGGTTGCCATGGTGACGCGAAGATGTTTTTTTTTCCATGAATAAGCAACCAGCATCTCACGAGAGATGAACAAATCTTGATGTATGGGGAAACGTTGCAGTCTGTCACAATGCGCCGCAGAGCGGTGAGTCAAAGTACTGTACTGTTGGCACTGGCGTCTTAGACTCGCGTCAGAGTAATCTGTTACGCAGTCTATATATATATTTAAAAAAGATAAAAATACAAGACGCAGTGGTTTACAGTAATTATATTGATTGATACGGCGGCGTATGTTACGACGCGGGATGGCTAGTATATATATATTTAAAAAAGATAAAAATACAAGACGCAGTGGTTTACAGTAATTCATTTTTATGTTTTCTTGGCTGAGGTGATTTATACTTTCAGAGCTCCCGAAAGCTTATAGGAAAAATTCGTTTTATCTTGGGGTTGTGGGGGTTTGAATCTAGGGCATGGCATTTCATCCCGATGCGTACCTACTGTGGGGGAGGGGAAGGTCCAAATTCGAAAGTCCCCCCCGGGCACCAGCTTGGAGCCCCTAAAAAATTTGTTTACATTAAATATTAAGTACATTATTTGACGCCATAGTGTCGAATGTAAAAAATCCAGGGGGGTCCCCAAAAGAGGGCTAGCCTTCCGAGCCCCTAAATCTCTAGGTTCGGCACTTATTTTTTCTCTCCTCCACTCTCCCTGTTCCAATCAAAATTTTGCAATTAGGTCAATGAGCGGGAAAATAAACACAGAATTGATTCAGTCGTGTTGAGCCCTCATGTGTCGACCCTGAGGATCCCACGTACTACCTTATTACCTGTTCCACACCCGATCAAAGCTGTTATTTTCTTTTAATAGCAACTAAAAGGCACAAGAGTAATAGGACAAACCATTCAAACTATCACAAAACGGTCAGAGTTAACTTTATCTTTATATTTACCTTACATTTTTTTTTTGCACTTTTTGTTAGCAGCTGATACGTATTATTATTATTATTATTATTATTAATAATAAAAATAATAATGTCAACACTTTCAGCAGGGTTTCTGGTTTCCCTACAAAATCTGCTGCCACTTCTGCACATTTGCTTTTCTCTTTCTGTTCGCTTTGCACTTTTAAACAAAAATTTCATTCATATATCTATGTTTAAAAAAAAAAATCATTTAATGAGCTTTAATTACTTTCAAACAGTAAGTTTTAAAAAAAAATAAATTCCAAAGCTCTTACTATTAAAAATGAATCGCTGACTTTAAAAACCAAAACAAAACAAAAAGACAAAACAAAATTAAAACACTCGAGGTCTTTGGAGGTAATGAGGTAATGAGTATCCAGGCAGACGTAACCTAGTTTTTTTTAATTGGCCGTAACCGGTGGGAGGATTAATTCCCTTGACATGGATAAGTTACATAGAGTTACATAGAGTTACATAGAGTTACATAGAGTAGGACTTTTTTAGTGTTTGACACCAGATGTTATAGTGAACTAGTGTGGCGCCAGATGTTATAGTGAACTAGTCTGGCACCCGATGTTATAGTGAATCAGTCTGGCACCAGATGTTATAGTGAATCAGTCTGGCACCAGATGTTATAGTGAATCAGTCTGGCACCAGATGTTATGGTGAACTAGTGTGGCGCCAGATGTTATAGTGAACTAGTGTGGCACCAGATGTTATAGTGAACTAGTGTGGCACCAGATGTTATAGTGAACTAGTGTGGCACCAGATGTTATAGTGAACTAGTGTGGCGCCAGATGTTATAGTGAACTAGTGTGGCGCCAGATGTTATAGTGAACTAGTCTGGCACCAGATGTTATAGTGAACTAGTGTGGCGCCAGATGTTATAGTGAACTAGTGTGGCACCAGATGTTATAGTGAACTAGTCTGGCACCAGATGTTATAGTGAACTAGTGTGGCGCCAGATGTTATAGTGAACTAGTGTGGCACCAGATGTTATAGTGAACTAGTGTGGCGCCAGATGTTATTGTGAACTAGTGTGGCACCAGATGTTATAGTGAACTAGTGTGGCACCAGATGTTATAGTGAACTAGTGTGGCACCAGATGTTATGGTGAACTAGTGTGGCGCCAGATGTTATAGTGAACTAGTGTGGCACCAGATGTTATAGTGAACTAGTGTGGCACCAGATGTTATAGTGAACTAGTGTGTCACTAGATGTTATAGTGAACTAATGTGGCACCAGTTGTTATAGTGAATCAGTCTGGCACCAGATGCTATAGTGAATTAGTCTGGCGCCAGATGTTATAGTGAACTAGTCTGGCGCCAGATGTCATAGTGAACTAGTCTGGCACCAGATGTCATAGTGAACTAGTCTGGCACCAGATGTCATAGTGAATCACTGGTATAAATCGTTTCCCGCATTCGAATATTAGTACATCGAAAAAAAATGTACATAAAAACCAGTACAGTTATATACCAGCATACGAGGATGTATTCATATTGACATGCAGTCTTGCATATATACATACATACACAAATATATATATATATATATATATATATATATATATATATATATATATAATGTATAAACACATACGTACATTCTTATATACATACATACACACTTACATATATAAATGCATACTCACACAAACACATAAGAACATACATATAAATATACATACATATATATATACATACAACATACACATACAACAGAAGCAAACACATACATTTATACATACATACAGTACACACACATATACACACACAAATACACACACAGATACACAGAACACATAAATACATATACATAGTATCGCAGTGAAATAAATGCTGATAGTCGGACAATACATAAAACAAACTACATTTTTTTCAGTCACGTGACAAGATAAACGGGCTATTTTTTTTTTAAATCACTGACGGACTTGAAGTGACCAACGTCCAAGCCGTGAGAAGATTATACATTTATGGAAATGGTACCACTCACGAGTAAATGACGAGTCCAACAACGAACACACCATCTACCCCTTAAACTAGAGGTACTCTTATACGATGAGGGTGGGGGTGGGAGTCTGCTGGGAGGGGGGAGGACTGGGAGGGTGGGGGACTGGGAGGGTGGGGGACTGGGAGGGTGGGGGTACAGGAACGGTCTTTAGGAGTGCGACAACGGGGTGGTTGGTTGATGTTCTGACGTCGACACAATCCGACAGTTGACTTCTCGAAGATTTCACTATTTGAAATAGAGAAATTTTAAAAAGAGGCTAGCGCACAATAGCTAAAATAGCTAACAATGAATTAAATAATCAAGAAATTAAATAAATACAGCCAGCACTGCTATTCCGAAACGGAATAAAAGTATTCAAAGCTAGGTAAAAGAATATGCAGTAAATAACTTAACACCAACAGTATCTAATGTGTTGGTGTTCACTATTTAACATTATATATATATAAAGGGACTATATATTTGCTCAGGAAGATAAATTAAGCCAAGCTGCTTACATACCCAACTCCCATTACACGACTATTTTCACCTATTTCACATACACATAAACACACGCATGCGCACAAGTGTATACAAACACACTTTAAACCAACACTGATTCTCTACATTAAAAGTTTAATCATCAGGAACTTCACTTTGTCAATGAATTATTTATGATCAATTATTTTGCCAGCGAGGCAATCGTTCAATGAAGGATGTCTGTCCTCCTCTCTATTAGCGTCAACATGTTTTTATTTCTTGATTTGACAAGTTGTAACGTCAAGCAATGAATGAAACGGATGGATTGAATGTAATATTTTTGTTTTTATTTCTGTAAAGATTTTTTTTTCTTTTTCTCTATCGTTCCAGTCAACCGTTTCTAACTCAGATTGAAAATTTTACCGACAATTTTTTTTTTTTTATAATTTTAAACTGTAGCTATAAATATTGTACAGCGAATTTTTTTCTACTCTCCGGCAGGAAGCTTAGCTCATTAAATTTGTCTGCCAATGAGTGGTTTATACTGCCAAATGATCAATAAATGACAAATAAAATCATCAGGTATTTCTATATATTTAGCAAGCGCTGAATGCAATTATGTGTAAGGAATTAAGATGCAATTTATGATGGGATAGTCTTTCGGCTTACAAAATTAAGGCCGTGAACAAAGCTAATACATATTTCACGTGACACTTTCGCCATCCTTGATCACAGAATCAGCCTTACATATCGGGTTCCCGGCAGTAAACAGTTAGCAGACGCCAATTATAAATGGTATATATTATATAAGCAGGGGGCCCAAGATTTGAAAGCAGGGGGCCTTGAGAGTGTTTTTTGCATAGGGCCCTGTATTTTACTTTGTCTACCCCCCCCCATACAAATTTTTCGAAGGCCCCCCCCCCTTAATTGTAAGAATGGAGATTTTGTTAACGAATTTGTCTGATAGTGCACACATAGAGAGAGAGAGAGAGTACTAAATCATTCGTTACATCTTGTATAACTGTATGTACAGGAGATCATATAGAGAGAGAGAGTACTAAATCAACCATCACATCTTGTATAACGGGATGTACAGGAGATCAATAAACAATAAGAGATCAGTCTATCTGTACAAAAAAGTAGGTTACTTTTACATAACATCATTTCACCGTAATGTAAAAAACCAGCTGTCAACTCGAAGTTGTTTCAATAAATGACGGAATAAATCAATTCCTAGGAACGAGGCTGCAAGAAAGAAGACATAAAAAACTGTATAGTTGGCATCCGTCACACACACACACACACAAATATTATACACAGCATCTTTCAACTGAAATATATATATATATATATATATATATATATATATATATATATATATATTGTTGTTTAAAGGATGACTATTCTCAAGTGGGAATGGGTGAAACTTTCACCAATGAATACATTTATCGTACCTATGTATGAATATGTCATTTTATGTGGTTTGTTTTTATTTTCTATTAGTTCCTGGGAAAAAAATGAGAATCCAATAATTTATAAACAGAAAGTTCCTATAATGGGTTATCGGGGCTGATAAAGTGTTTCTGTGACCACGGCACATAAATTGTACTTATTTGACGCCGATTGGCTTTCAGAAAAAAAAAATTAACCAGCTTTCTTTAGAACTCTTTAGAAAATCACTCTGGATCAAACCCGAGTCATTCAGATCGACAGTCCAGCGCTCTACACAACTCATCCACTCGTTCATCAATTAATATTATTGAAAGGCACTAAAAATATCTCCCATTGTGTCTGCAGGACCGTTACAACATCGGTTTAGGTGGGGATAAAAGTAGGGCACTATAGGAAACAGTCCCATTAGTTGTTTATAGGATCTTAGAGATTTTCATCTCATCCTTACAGGGACTTCACACAAGCCTTAAACATTGATTGTGCATCTCATTTGATTCCGAACGGTTTTCAGACAAATTATTCTTCAATAGTCAAAAGGAATATTAAAAAAAAACATAAAAACTACAAAAATTATCGTTTTTTTTAATAAATTTTATTTGAAAGCGTAAAGCAAAACTTTTTTAATCTCTGCCCGCATCGCCAAACCATAATAGTATGAAAGTACCGTTAAAATGAAGACGATTTGGTGTTCAAACAAGAAATGCACAGAAATAGCAACAATTGAAATGGATGTATTAGAAAGAATGCATTAAAAAAAATCTGAGAGAGAGAGAAAGACTGAATAAAAGAGCAGGACTGAAAGAGAGAGAGAGAGAGAGAGAGAGAGAGAGAGAGAGAGAGAGAGAGAGAGAGAGAGAGAGAGAGAGAGAGAGAGAGAGAGAGAGAGAGAGAGAGCGAAAGAGAAAGCTTCCAATCAAACTGGGTGAAACCATCGTCCGGCAGATAGATCGCCATGTCTAGCTCGCCAGTCAACCTATTCCGACACTCGACGTCAACGCATGCCCAGACTGCTCTTCCGCTCCGCTGCCTCATGGGGAAAGACGAATGAGCGACCTCCTTGGTATACATAAAGATGGTGGGCCCAGACTGCAGAAGATGAGGCAAAATTAGAATAGAAAACAGAGAGAGAGAGAGAGAGAGAGAGAGAGAGAGAGAGATGAGAATATAGAATAAGTGTAGAAATGAGAAAGAGGTCGCAGACGTAACATTAAAAGAGAAAAGAGATTGGTTTAAAGTATCTTGAACTTCTGGTAGCTTTCTCTTTGTTTGTTTGTTGTGTTTACTGAACTCTGAATTTGGTCGTTACACATTTGGTACCATGACATTCTGCGATATGACTCTTGACATTAGGTAATATGAGTCAGATATTCGCTGATATGAGTCTGACATTCGGTGTCACGAATCGGCCATTTGGTATGAAGGATTATGGCATCTGGTGCCATGATTCTTGACATTCGGCGATATGACTCTGACATTCCGTGTAACGAGTATGACATTTGGTGTAACGGAGTCATGACTCTGGACTTATCATAATTTTGCAGCTTTGACTGTTAGTATCACGTTTTTTTTCCCGCAGTTGTGACATAGAATGTCACTTTTTATCAACTACAGCAGGCGACGCCCATGTTCTGAGTCTGAGAAAAGTGAGTGTCATAATGACATAACTTTGCCAGTATGTGTCATATTTTGAAGTTGACATATGCCACGTTATTTTTTTTTTTGTATTTGTGACATGAAATGTCATGTTTTTATCTGTGACATGCGATGCCATGTCATTTTTTTTTATCGTTGACATGAAATCCTTTCTCTATGTAAACACGAAATTGCATGTCACTTATCTATGACGTGAGACGCAATGCTTTATATCAGTGACATGCAGTGTCATGTTTTGTATCTCTGACACATAATGCCATATTTATCAACCGTGGCATGCTATGCTTTTCTTTCGCGCAGTTGGCATTTGAAACTTCCTGATTGGACACCGAGAGGATAATAAATGTAACTTCTTCCTCATACTCGTGTGTTACTGATATCGTGTATTGATATCATGTATTGATGTCATGTATTGATGTCATGTATTGATATCAAGTAGGGCGTAATATATGTCCCTCTATTTTGACATTACAAATAATTTTAGAAAAAGTATCGCAAGAATAGTGCTTAGATGGATGGATAGATAGATAGATAGATAGATAGATAGATAGATAGATTAGATAGATAGATAGATAGATAGATAGATTAGATAGATAGATAGATAGATAGATAGATAGATTAGATAGATAGATAGATTAGATTAGATAGATTAGATAGATTAGATAGATTAGATAGATTAGATAGATTAGATAGATTAGATAGATTAGATAGATTAGGTAGATTATGTAGATAGATGTTACAAATGTAATGCTCACGTTGTCCAAATTATTAAAATTTGATATATTTTTTTTAATAATTTTAATCAGAGGCCCATGAATATGTTTCTTTCCATGAAGTAAACCACATTTGTACACGTGTACTTATTTAATTACCACGTCTGCTTGTATCTGATTGACAGCTTCAATTTTATCTCCCCGGAAATAAATAACAATCGCATTTTTTTTTTAAATCCTATTTTTAATTTAAGTTTTTTTTGTTTTTTTTTTTAAAAATACATTTTTAGTTGTCAAAGAATTAAATTTGATATTGGTGCACACTTCAGCCTAATTTTGGCAAGTCTATATACAACTAAAAAAAAATGGTGCGCTATTTTGCGCATGTGTGCACTGGTGCTGTACTATTTTTATTTTTTACTAAACATGATAATCTCAAGACGATTTTTTTTCCTTTTTTCATTTTAAGAGTAAAGTTAAAATTAATTATCTTAAAAATTCTACAAAACGGTGACTCGTGGACTAACGTAGTATTTTAAAACCAGTGGGAAAACCTGCTGAAGCTGGCTGAACAAAATCCGACAGAAAGGATAACAAATAGATGTACGAAACACTGCAATAGAAAAGAACATGTGGCCTTTATTGCCCTGAACAGAATACGATATGAACAGAAATAGCAAATAGATGTACGAAACACTGCAATAGAAAAGAACATGTGGCCTTTATTGCCCTGAACAGAATACGATATGAACAGAAATAGCAAATAGATGTACGAAACACTGCAATAGAAAAGAACATGTGGCCTTTATTGCCCTGAACAGAATACGATATGAACAGAAATAGCAAATAGATGTACGAAACACTGCAATAGAAAAGAACATGTGGCCTTTATTGCCCTGAACAGAATACGATATGAACAGAAATAGCAAATAGATGTACGAAATACTGCAATAGAAAAAGAACATTTGTCTTTTATCGCCATGAACTTAATACATATCATAGATCTCCTTGTACACCATATTTTTAGTGTACGGACAATTAGCCCAAGAGACACTACACCACATTTTTAGTGTACGGACAATTAGCCCGAGGGAGACAGACGCATACGACGGGCGATCATGTATATAGATATGTAGCACAAAATTCAACATAATATGTTCCGTGAAGTGGTTTAAAACTACGTATTTCATTCCTGTTTTTATTTTTTATCTAAATGCATAATTTTAATTAACTACATTTTTGAATGACTGGCATTAGTTTAGCTTTAATTATTAATTACACCTATTTTTTTTTTAATAAAGCTAACATTTAGGTAGGTCTCTTGCTAAATATTTATTCGAAATGATTTTTTTTTGTTGTCTGTTAATTTCCAAGAACATCTTTACTTAGTTGTAAAGAAAAAAAAATATTTTTTTTTATTATCTACGGTCCATGTTTGAACACGGTCACAAATATTTGCACAAGTAAAGGGAAGGCAACTCCGCCCCTGACCAAACTATAACGAAAACATCTCTGGGCTGTAGTGGTTACCGGCCTTGGCTGTTCCAATCCATCTGGAAATAGTCATTTTGTGTGTGTGTGTGCCTGTGCGTGTGTGTATGAGACTTGTTTCTAAATATTTGTACCATTCTAAATGCAGTCCACCTTACCTAGACTATACCTGAAAACAAGGGGAGAGAACAGCGAGATGATACTTATCATAAATACCACACAGCTGCTTTGAGATTTTAAAATTTATTTTATCATTAATTTGCAACTATTTCTGAATTTGTTTTTCCTACATGTATATCTTAAATAATGGTAGTGAATCAAAATCAATTGATTACTTTTTTTTTTTGTGAATCTGCAAACTGGAAAAAAATATGGATTTCTTTCTGGCATTTTTTTTTTTACACAGGTGGATATCTGGGGGGAAATTAGGTCACTATCGGCACCATCGTCCAAGACACATCCACCAAATGTTTACGACGACACGATCAAATGGCGCGGAGGCGCCACTGGGGCTTAAGATACACATTTCTTCTTCCTGTTTAAGTCCGTAGTTTTTTTAAAAACAAATGCCGCAGTTTTAAGAAATGCATTTACAAACGAAGTGGCACGCATTTAAAAAAGATATATTTATCATGAAGGTGGAAGAAATTGGCTGAACATTTGCCACTGCAGTGGTAGACAAAGATCTTGGGTGTCGAGTCCTCTAGAAATAAAGATGGTATCTAAGCAACCGATAAGCTTGACATGCGCACTTAAAGTGTTTGAGGAAGCAGCGTGAATTTAATTAAAACTCCACCTCGCACACCTGTTGTTGTTTTCGTATATAAAAAGTAAAAGTTCCCTTAAGCCACAAAGGGCTCATCGGGGTAGAAGAAGTGTGTAGAGTTCATCTGTTTTAGTAACCTCGGCATATAAAGGGATTGATTGTGTGGTTAGAACAACGCTCAGCCGCCTTTACTCCCCCAACTTAAAGTTAGGTACTCATTTAAACTCATTTAAACCTGGCTGGACTTGGGGACTTTCACCAGGACCTAAAAAAAAAAACAAGGTGCTTACTGAAATTCAAACCCGTGACACTCCGGCCGACAGTCGTGCGCTCTACACCACTCAACCACCCGTCCTCTTTATGTATATACAATTTTTTTTTGTAATATTTTAATTAATAATTCCTGTCTGTTAGATGGTGATAGAATCAAAGATTTAGGTCAGTTTTTTTAGGAACTGAATCGCCATTTAAAGTCAGAACCAACCGCTACTGTCCATTCCGAAATAGGCTGCTAGCAAACCAAATTCCAAACCACTTTTTTATTTCAATGTTGCTTGTCCTATCCCTTATGATTACGATTTGTTTACGCTTCATGTTATTGCCTTATTTGGTATTGTTCCATCCCTTGATACCACGCATTGTTAGTCACTGCGTTATTTCCTTATATGGTATGGTAAGTGCTTGCGGGGTCAAGCATGCATGATGCAATAATGTCAATCACCACACGCACGGAGTTTAGCGCGAATCGCCTACACATTGACCTCTGTGGTTTTGGCGGGAAAATGATGTAATATGCGGGGTCAATATATCCTATAAATAGGGGAAGTTATAACGGTTGTAGGAGATAGACACAGATAGACAGACAGACAGAGAGGAGACCCAAGAGAGAAACTAGAGACCCAGGAAGGGGATACTAGGTGTAACACGTGGACTAAGTGGACAGTGCAAACGGAATTAATAATAGTTATAGATTCGTGTACTGGTTTATAAGTTATAGCAGCTACATGTGATTTATTGCCACATCTCTCATCGAATATTAATCTTAGTATTTATCATGTGTGTTAAATTATAGAATTATATATGTGATTTATTGATTCATCTTCACAAGTGTTTAAATTGGATTATCATATTCTCATCTATAAATATCAGGCATTAAAAAGTTCAGTTGATTCTTTTACAATACAAGGAGTTGTGTTGTCTGATTTTATTAGAGCACAAGTGGGATACGACATTGCTAATATGGAGATTATGACGAGTTTTCATGCAAATCAGATAAAAAAAAATATTTGCTTCATTTTTCAATATAAAACATAATACTTCCATGTAAATGCGAATCCTATATCGCCAAAAAATCGGCTGAATTAAAGTAAAAACACACATAAAAAGAATTTTCGTTTAAACGGAGTAATAATACGCGGTTTCATATTCGCCATTCACACGATGTACATTTTTTATTTCCCTAGCAACGAAATTTGTGTCTTTGTTTTACGTCACATCCGACGGAAGCCATTGTCTTCGTGAGTCACGTCACAATAAATAACACGACCTCGTATCTATTTCATTCCTACATTGTTTGTTCCGTTCTTTTACATCTATTTGTATTTTTCGTTTCGTTGCAATAATTATTTCTATATATGTATTTTTTTTATTTAATTTTTTTTTTGTTTGCTGAAAGATTTCTTATTGATTTTTAGAAGCTATCTTGCGTTTTGTCAACTTGACATTTTCAATGACAAAAATGAAAAAAAAATCATATGATAGCAGGATTTTTTTTTTCTATTTGTACACATAGATGTCGGCCCATTTTACATACTCGGACTCAGGGCCGTTTTAATGGATAGGTAATCTATAAATCAGCAAAAGGGGACCCTTTCAAGTATTAATTCCTACTAGATGTACCCTGCAAAACTTTTGCATAGAGTTATATCCCTTAAGGCTTGATCGGTAGGCTAGGTTATTTTTGGTTTCGGGCAGATCCGATTTTTTCATGATTGTATTTTAAAATGTAATACTGTTGTATTAATTCTTTACATTCGATTTAATGCAGAACCCAAATCGCTTTTATTTATATTATTAAATAACAGAGCCTCGTTTGTTTTCTATCGCTCTCAAAGATTTCTCCTACAGTCTCCACCTAAGAATTTTTCCTCTAGTACTTTCAAAGTACTACTACTTTGACGCAATAAATTCATTATATTTTTACGGAAGCTCGTATATTTTAATTTCAAAACACCAAAAAAAAAAATGGGCTTGTTGAAAACGAGGTTAAAGGTTGTAACATTTTTTAGGTCGAATATGATTTATTATTTATTTTAGATTCAACAATATTAAATTTTTTTTTTTTGATTTTTCTTCGTTGCACTTTTACATTTTTCCAAGAATTCTTTAAGTCAATATTTCTTAGAAAATATTGTAAGACATTCTTTTTGCAATAAAAATGAGATTTTGAATAATTTTAATATTAGAAAAAAAAATTGTCCCGATGAGCTTGGACTAAACGCAAAATCGTTTCATTAGGATTAAATTTAAATCTGTCAAAGCTAACAAAACATTTTTCATGTTCAATCTCTAGTTATCATTAAATGTGGATATATTTAGTGATTTAAAAAATAGTTCTTCAAGTTCCCTGTTTTATTTCCATGAAAACTATCTGCTTTGCTACTGGAGCGCCATTGTTTATAAATGGTGACCTAGTTAACACCCGTCCTGTTGGAGTTATGGTTTGTGGTGGGCAAGGTATGTAGGAGTTATGGTTTGTGGTGGGTAATGTATGTAGGAGTTATGGTTTGTGGTGGGGAAGGTATGTAGAAGTTATGGTTTGTGGTGGGGAAGGTATGTAGAAGTTATGGTTTGTGGTGTGGAAGGTGTGGAATGTGGTCATCTGATAATTTACTTGAGCTGCAGTCAATTCGTGGATCTATTTATTTATTGATAAATGTTATGGATATTTTTATTTAATAGATCTATTTATTTATGGATCTGTTTAATCTAATTATTGTTGGATTTTTTCACGTATGGATCCAATTTAAATCAAATCGATTTATTTATGCACGTATTTATTTATTTTATAGATCTTTGGATCGATTATGGATCTTTTTTATTCATGAATCGATTTTATACCCAACTTTTTATCTATGATTCGATTTTTTTAAAAATTCTTCTATATTAATTATTGAGCTATTAATTTATAGACCTTTAGCTCTATGGATTTCTTTATTTATAAATCTATTTATTTAGGTCTCTTTAAATAGTTTATGTTTTTTTTTCCGCTTACGCAGTTAAGTTTATTGAGTCTGTGAAACGCTTTTAGTAATTTGACTTCAAAACAGACAATAGCTTGTTCTCAACAAACAAAAAGCTTATCCTCAGCGTTAAACTCCATAAACCAGTGGTCCTCAAACCATTGAAATAAACTAATCTTGATCCGCTAAACATTTAACTGTGACATTTTCCTTCCCACGGAGCTAAACATTTAACTGTGACATTTTCCTTCCCACGGAGCTAAACATTTAACTGTGACATTTTCCTTCCCACGGAGCTAAACATTTAACTGTGACATTTTCCTTCCCACGGAGCTAAACATTTAACTGTGACATTTTCCTTCCCACGGAGCTAAACATTTAACTGTGACATTTTCCTTCCCACGGAGCTAAACATTTAACTGTGACATTTTCCTTCCCACGGAGCTAAACATTTAACTGTGACATTTTCCTTCCCACGGAGCTAAACATTTAACTGTGACATTTTCCTTCCCACGGAGCTAAACATTTAACTGTGACATTTTCCTTCCCACGGAGCTAAACATTTAACTGTGACATTTTCCTTCCCACTGAGCTAAAAATACGACTCCTTTTCACCCCCACCCCCCGCACACACACACAACCTCCGAGAAACACAATTTGAGAAACGCTGCCATTAGACACATGCAAGATTTTCCCATTATTGTGAGGACCGCTGCCATACGACACATGCGAGATTTTCCATTATTTTGTTTGATTATATTTACCTATTCCTCTCCTAGAAATTGAATTATAATTAAAACTGACCGCCATCCCCCGTCTCACGACATTTGACTAATTATGTCCACACAGAACAAACAGACGAAAAAAAAAAATTCGCTGACAAAAACAAACAGTTCTAATGTCAGTGTATAGAGAAATCAACGAAATTTCGTTCAAGCGGGGCGGGTGAAAGAGTTGCGGAATGACATGGAGGTGATTCCTATTCTTGACAAAACAAAAAAAAGAAATTAATAAATTATAATATATATATGTATATATACATTTTAAAAAATCTGGCATCTGTCATGTTCGTTAACTCTTGATGCATATTTCCGTTCGTTGCTGAATCTGGGTGAAATAGGAACGGACACGTGATAAGAGGTTATCCTTGTCGAGAGAGTGAGGAGGTGGGGGGGGGGGAGCTGGGGGGGGGAGATTCAACAACAACAATAGAACAACAGGAACAGATAGAACAACGTTGATTCAAAGAAATAAAACAACTACAAAAAACGGAGAAATGATGATAGATATGAAGGAGTGGGTGATTGTAAGGGGAGATTATTGGTCCAACGTTGCGTGCAGACAATCAGATTGTCTTCTCTTGTGATTGTTGAGCTTCATGTTAATTATTGGGTTATCTCCTTCCCTCTGCTCCCATACACACACCCCCTAGCTTACCCCCCTTTGCTTATACAGTGGAGCTACCCTCACGCGAGCAAACACACACACACAAGTACACCGACACAAGTATGGAGTGAATTACACTAGGTCATTAACACTTACCTTAGCACCACATAAACTCATTATTATTAATTCTTCGCGTTTATTTTATTGTCACGTTTTATTTAGGGGGTGTGTTTAATTGATATTTATGAAAATAAATTTATGGGACAAAATAATTGATTGATCTGGTGTTTTCAAAAACAACAACAACATAAGAGCTGAAATCAGTGGAAAATATCAAGAGGAACACATTCTTCCAACACAAGATGATGATTAAAGACCGATTAATGGCAGATTACTACAAAGGTTCTAAAAAATTTTGATGATATTGGGATCCACTGACATAACTCTTTGGTTTTCGCGACCATCTAAATAAAAAATAAATATATATATATAAATAAAAAATATCATTTGTAGTTTATTATTTGAATTACTGATTAAGTAATCACAAGAAATTTCGCCGACACGCTTCATTTAACCTGGAGACCTACCAATGGGTTTGTGAGAACCACCGAATTAGATAAAACAGAGCGAAAAAAAAAGTCACCAAAGGTCAGATGTCACACCTACAAATGATTTTTTTTTTTCAAAAAGCTTTGCACTTGTTGCACCTCAGGAATTAACCAGAAATAACAAGCTCTCGTCACTTTGAACGGTTTCTTCCATTAAGTTCATAATCGATGCCTGAATGTGCTGAACTACATGAAGTTCTAGCCAATGAACTAAATGAAGTTCTAGCCACTGTTGGGGAACAATGAACACCGCGCAGGGGGGCGATGTGGCGGGACGGGAAATCTTGGAAACCGCGTGAGATTTTAGCTGCTTTCATTTTTTCTGACACATAATTAAAGTAAATTATTCTTTTTTTCAAGCTGGCTAAATCGTTGTATAGGAACTTATAAATGAAACCAAAGCAGGAAATTTTAAGAAAGCTGCTTACAGTAAAACACAATCAATGTTATTGCTGTAGGCCCATTGAACATGTGTGATATAAAATCTGAGGTACATTTATGAAAACATTTGTAAAGAATTTTAAGTTACTTGAGATGTCTGTTGTAAATTGCCTGCTTAAAGTCCCATAAACATTTCTAGGACATAACTGTGCTTCTTGTATTTGAATTTAAATAATAAATTACAAATTCTTGTATTTTTTGTGTTTTAACCAGCGATCAATGGAAGGAATATTCTCCAAAGACCACAAAATATCACGACTTTGACACTCATATTTTTGTAATATTCTTTGGATTTAATATTCCATTTATGCATTCACGTTTTGTACATTTATTAGTTTATCCGTTGAGTAATAAAGTTAGTTTCCCATGAATCGTTTGTGTATTTATAAATGAATTGACTTGTCTTTTCCTTTTTATTTACAAAAAAATTTTGTTAACGTGTTTCCAGAACTTTCATGCAACTTTCCATCTGTTAGAACCTCGTTGTACCTGTAATCAGGTTTACTTGAATTGAATTTCCCAACAGTGTTTAAAATCATCCCCCAAGATATGCAAATCTTCAATCATTGTCGCGGTTTAAAAAATAAAAAAAGTCTTGAGAAACATCTTGCTCTTGAAAAAATAACAGCAACCAACCAATAAACTTTCAGAAAATATGACACAGTCGTCTAGTACAATGTTGTGGCGATTGATGTAATAAGGTTTTTGATTGGTTCGGAAACCTTGGCTCGTGTCTTCGTAGCCCAATCATTTATTCTGATTCTCTGGCTCTCTAGATCATGGATGAAGAGAGTACGGGTGTGGGGGGGGGGGGGGGAGGATTTACGTCACTTGATTGCGTGTAAAGTCTTACCGTGCCACACTCCTGCCCGCCACACCACCCCCCCCCCATCTCGTACCCAAACAGGTTTAATGCCACTGTCCGGTTCAATTATTATGGCAGCAGTGTTAAAAGTTTCATGTTTCTAAAGACAGGAAAATAAGATTTGGGCGGAGGTAGTGTGGGGTATGGGATTCGGGGGGGGGGGGGGGGGGGGGAACAAAATTTTTTTGTCCTAGTTTTACCTTTAGCTTTTATTATTTTTAATTTATTTTTTTTTATAACATTTTTTTTTTTGAATAGATGGAATTCATTTTTCTTTAAAAAAAAAGATTTTTTTTAGTGTATTTGTTTGCCATCTTTAACAATCATGGCGACTGTAAACAATTCTCTGGGCCCTAGGCAGTTTTTTTTTTACCGCACGCACAATAGTACCCTTCCTATGTTTGCTTGTACTTTTATGGGGGCAGGGACGTGGCGGGGAATGGGGGGGGGGCGGGGTGCAACCCAAACACTAGTGTCACTGTGACATGAAATAACGTTTTGTTTATATAATTAACATAACATAATAATTTATATGTATAAATTAGCGATTTGGGATCTGCGTTAAATCGAAAGTAAAGAATTAATACAACAGTATTCCAGTTGAAAATGCAATCATGGAAAAATCGGATCCGCCCGAAACCAAAAAATACCTAGCCTACCGATCAAGCATAAGGGGATATAACTCTACACAAAGGTTTTGCAGGGTACAGCTAGTATATAATAATGAATTACAACTGATATATATATAAATATTCCATGACAAGTTTTTGCTGAATGTGTTTCTGTTTCTTCATTTCATCATCATTATCTTTCCCTTGTCTGTTTATCTGTGGATGTCAAACACAGGAGGACAAGATGTCGTCCGGAAGTAATATCTTAAGGAAGAAATTAATGAGGGGGGTTACAGGACCTGGAATTTGTGTCTCTGCGTGTAGACACCCCAAAAATCACGAAATGAATGAAACCGTTTTGATTATTTTTTTTTTGTTTTTAAAGGGACGTTACTCTCTTTGAAAGACTGGATGAAAGAGGGAGTGTGTGTGTGTTTGTGTGTGTGATAGGTTTTACCTGAGTTACTGCCCCTGCTTGTACTCCTTAAACGAAACACAACGCTAATAATAATAACGGTGTTGTATCAGTGTTTCACTGTTAAATTTATTGATGCCGTTGTGTGGACATATTGTATCTTATTTAACACATGACGGTGCAATTAGTTTTTTTTCAACCGTTACTATACAGGGACTAGCTGTACCCTGCAAAACCTTCGCATAGAGTTATATCCCATTGATCGGTAGGCTAGGTTATTTTTGGTTTCGGGCAGATCCGATTTTTTCATGATTGTATTTTAAACTGGAATACTATTATATTAATTCTTTACTTTCGATTTAACGCAGAGCCCAAATCGCTATTATATATAGGGATGGCGGTGGTAGTTGATGTTTTAATATAAGGCACAATTAATATTCAATACTCTAACAGCAGTGCCGAACCTAGGGATTTGTTGATGGGGGGGGGGGGGGCGGCTTAGCCTCTTTGGAGTCCCCTGCATTTTGACATTCAACACCATTACATGAGATACTGAACCTAATATTTAAAGCAAAAAAACGAATTTGGGGGCCCACTTCAAGCTGGGGCCCGGGGGACTTTCAAATTTGGAACCCCCTTCCACCCCTAGGTACGCCTCTGTTTAATAATTTAGTAAAGTCAAATACTTCTCTCTTTTGGTATAATTATGTAGATAGTGTGATGTTTTTTTGTTTTTTTTGGTTTGTATATTTATTGGGTACGCATTTGGTCGTTTATCTGTGGTATATGGACACGGTCCATTAGTGTGTGACGCCCCTGTAAGGATTCGATGAAATCTCTTAGATCCTATAAACCACTAATAGATCGGTTTTTGCAGTGTGACCTCCTTTAATCCCCACCCATATAGCCGATAGTGCAATGGCCATGGAGGCACCACGGGAGATACAGCGGGAACTTAAGCCGTGACCTGAAAATATCCTTTGGTCCTGACAGAAGATCGAACCAGGGACCCTCAGGTCGACAGATGAGTGCTTTACCCCCACGGTCCATTAGTAAAGTTATCCGTGTGTATATTCTTGATCAATGATTTCTGATGTAATATGTGAACAGTCCATTAACACAGCGAGCCAGTTATAGCTTAATCATTATGAAATCAAGAGGAAATCATAATGAAATCATTATGAAATCATTATGAAATCATTATGAAATCATTATGAAATCATTATGAAATCCTTATGAAATCATTAGGAAATCATTGCGAAATCATTAGGAAATCATTATGAAATCATGAGGAAATCATTATGAAATCATGAGGAAATCATTATGAAATCATGAGGAAATTATGAAATCATGAGGAAATCATTATGAAATCTTGAGAAAATCATCATCTGATCAACCCCGATACCATTGAACTAAATATAGAACATTTTGAACAAGTAAATAATAAGAGAAATGAAACCATTCTTGAAATTGTTGGAAAAGTTTCGCCAGTATTATCTTGGAGACGTGGAGCTGTCCTAGATTATTGTATTCTCAGCACACAGTGTTTCAAATTTGTCCCAGGCATTATATATAATCTCAAGACAACACCTTGTAGCAACATCATCATCATCAACAACAAAATCTGGGAAGAACATACAAAAATAACAGAAAATAACAAAACAAAAAATAAAGAACTTGCCTGCTGACGACCTTATGAGCTGAGACACGGCCCCTAGGGGCCCCCCACACTGTTCATTTAGCTGCTGGAAAGGAAAACCGAAATGGCACACGAACGAGCGAGAGACAACTCCGACTAATTTAGGCCCCGGGGGCGGGGGAGGAGGGAGGAGAGGGGTGGGGGTGAGTTGGTTGTAATGTTTAAAAAAAAAAAAAACTTTGGTGGGAAAAAAAAATGAATTCTCCCCAACCACACCCACCACCCGTTTCCGGTACTTTTAGAGAGAGAGAGAGAGAGAGAGAGAGAGAGAGAGAGAGAGAGAGAGAGAGAGAGAGAGAGAGAGAGAGATGATATGAACGAGAAATTTGTAATAAAAAGACAAATCTGTCACCTTACTAGAGCAGTAATTAGAAGTTGTCTGTTGCTAAAAGATGAAATGTTTAGTTTGATAACAGAAATCTGCGCCCCACCCCCTTCTTTTCCCTGTTCAGGAGTGACACCTTGAATCGCTACATTGAAATCAAGTAGAATTGAGATCGGGGGAAGGGCGCCAAAAAAAAAGTGACTCGCACAGGGTGCCACATTAGTTAGATACGGCACTGATATTTTGCTACTTTTATTATTTACCACGAAAGACTAAGAACAAGTACAGAAAAAAACAAACAATTGTGTAAATCTGGTAGACTGTTTAAATAGTCAGAAATGCAAAATACGGTATATTTTTTTTTCTTTAATGAATTCAAAATGTGCCTTACTATGGCAGCAACTGGGCATGTGGCAGTAATGATGCCCTCTAAGCGTTTTCTTTTTCACTGTTTTAGGGAAACCCGAGTTAAGATTAGAAACACAACAGATGTGTTCACTCATCTTCTCCTGGCTACGACATATCCATCAACTATCTTTTGTCAATAATCTCCATCAACTATCTTTCGTCAATAATCTCCATCAATTATCTTTTGTCAATAATCTCCATCAATTATCTTTTTTCAATAATCTCCATCAACTATCTTATGTCAATAATCTCCATCAATATCATGAATCATCTCCATAAAATATCTCCATCAATCTCCATCAATTATCTACATAAATCATATCCATCAGTTCCATAAATCATCCCCATCAATGTTCTCCATCTATCATCTCCACCAATCATATCCGCTCACCATATTCTCTATTACCTTCACCGGTTCAATGTCCTCCACATCCTCAGTTTGTAAATTAAGAGTTACCGGCCTTGAAAAGAACATGTCAACAACCGACTTTTGTTTTGAAAATGCTGTTAAATGATCATTACAGTACATGGTTAATTAAATATTGACAAGACATTGTTACTACAGCACCTTATCATATGGTAGGCGTTGAAAAATATCGAGTATTATCGAGAAAAACATTCTTGAACGGCGAAGACTTATTCCAAAGATATTGGCATTACTTTCATGAGCTTTTAGTGCACGTTTTAAGTGTTTAAATTGCTGCCAGATTATTACTGCCACATTATTACTGCCACATTATTACTGCCACATTATTACTGCCACATTATTACTGCCACATTATTACTGCCTCATTATTACTGCCACATTATTACTGCTGCCACATTATTACTGCCACATTATTACTGCCACATTATTACTGCCACATTATTACTGCCACATTATTACTGCCACATTATTACTGCCACATTATTACTGCCATATTATTACTGCTGCCACATTATTACTGCCACATTATTACTGCCACATTATTACTGCCACATTAGTACTGCTGCCACATTATTACTGCTGCCACATTATTACTGCTGCCACATTATTACTGCCACATTATTACTGCCACATTATTACTTCCACATTATTACTGCCACATTATTACTGCCACATTATTACTGCTGCCACATTATTACTGCTGCCACATTATTACTGCTGCAACATTATTACTGCCACATTATTACTGCCACATTATTACTGCCACATTATTACTGCCACATTATTACTGCCACATTATTACTGCCACATGCCCGGTTGATGCCTTAATTAATGAGGCACATTATGAAGTCCGTAAAGATACATTATTGACAGACGTTTCTTACAAAGATAGGCTACCATGTTAATGTTAATTATAAACCCAGTGTGGATTTAATAATATCATATATCGGAGTTTATTTTCTTTGTATGTTTTTGTATGAATATACGATTCACTGTAAGGATATTGACAAAAAAAATGAGACATTTTGATATTATCAAACATAGACATTTTTGTTGTTTGAAATAAGTGATATCTCGGGTTAAACTGACACAATTTCGGACATTTCTAAGTCATATTTTTAAACTGGTCAGACAGTGTTGCTGGTTACATAAAGAGATGACAGCCAAAATACTTTGATCTATCCATGGACTCAAACTTGACTTCATTAAAAAAAAAACTTAGCTAACTCACAAAAATCAATATTCTGGGTTTTTTTTTTTTGCTCCCTCCCTGTATCTGAGAGACTCCATCTAGACAATAATAAACACGTGGGGATGGGGGGGGGGGAATTTACTAGACTCAAGTCTTATGTTTACCAACAGAAATGTCGGTATCTACAGAAGCTTTGGTGTGTTTATTTTTATCTGCGGAAATATCCGATCCTTTTTTTTTTAAATTCCTTATTCTTGTTTTTTTTTAATTTTCTCTATTAAAAAAAAAAAAAAAAATAATTTTTCATTTTCACATTTGGCTCATGATTCTGAAATGGGTTCGACAAATTATTAGCCTTCCATTTTGGTTTGCTTCATGCTGTAAACTGGATCCGGTTTACAATTCTGTCCAATGAAATGTCTTTCTAAAGCTTCCTGTAACCGATGTTTATCTGGAGAGGAATTTTTCCAAGAAAGTTTACCCATCATTATGCAGGATGGGCAATACGTGTAGTAGGTGGATGGGTGTGTGTTGGGGTGGGGTGGGGGGAAGGTGGGAGGGGAGGGTGTGTTTTAACTCAAGCAGTGACAGTTAAATAATACTGAGCTCATCATCTGTCTTTAGATATCGTTTCGAGGAAAAACGTGAGTGCCGTTACCCATAGGGCACACTAACTTTGTTTTGTTACAAACTGGGCCCACTAGCATTGTTTTGTTACAAACTGGGCCCACTAGCATTGTTTTGTTACAAACTGGGCCCACTAGCATTGTTTTGTTACAAACTGGGCCCACTAGCATTGTTTTGTTACAAACTGGGCCCACTAGCATTGTTTTGTTATAAACTGGGCCCACTAACATTGTTTTGTTACAAACTGGGCCCACTAACATTGTTTTGTTACAAACTGGACCCACTAGTATTGTTTGGTTACAAACAGGGCCCTCTAACATTGTTTTGTTACAAACTGGGCCCACTAGCATTGTTTTGTTATAAACTGGGCCCACTAGCATTGTTTTGAACAAAAACTGGGCCCACTAACATTGTTTTGTTACAAACTGGACCCACTAGTACTGTTTGGTTACAAACAAGGCCCTCTAACATTGTTTTGTTACAAACCGGGCCCACTAGCATTGTTTTGTTACAAACTGGTCCCACTAGCATTGTTTGTTACAAACTGGTCCCACTAACATTGTTTTGTTACAAACTGGTCCCACTAACATTGTTTTGTTAAAAACTGGCCCCACTAGCATTGTTTTGTTACAAACTGGCCCCACTAGCA
>JAGDYQ010000017.1:9045955-9113455 GCA_021962125.1 Bulinus truncatus | reverse complement strand
TAGCTTTAGCTGACCTTCAATTAAAAACATAGTATTCCATCAATGCAGTTGAGGCCGCAGACGCAGAAAACATTAGGCCTCTTAAAAAAGAAAGACATATCAAAGCTTTCAACATTATAGTTCTGTGAAGCCAATGCCGAACCAAGGGATTTTAGGCATCTTCGGGAGCCACTACATTTTGACATGAGATAATGTACTTAATATTTAGTTTAAAAAATATTTTGGGGGCCCTCCTGAAACTGGGCCCCCTCCATACACCCTCTGTGTGAAGCCCCCATCATAAATGATTAGTTTGCATTGTAAACGTTGTGTACGGCGCTACTCAAAATCAACCCTTATTCATTTCATTCATGTGACGTAATAGTCAAAAAATAAAAAAAAGTGACGTATATAAGATTAGTAATAAAGGGAAATAATTAGAAATAGACATATTTTAGAAATAATAACAATTTAAACAATATAAATATTACATTATATTTAGCTATCCATAATTTTGGTTTAAAATTGAAATTGTGGAACATAACACAGAATATTAATTGAACGATTTCTGTAAATATTTCTTTTACGATCGCTTCTCATTTATTAACAAATTAAACACCATAGATTTATTACGTTACTGTGAGATATAGATAGGCCTTTGGAACCTCTCTTGCTTAGAAATTTGTTTCGGAGAGTATCACAGAATATTTGGCATGATTTTGTGTAACTTCTCATAAGATCGCTTCTTGCCCTTTGGTAATGATTGAGGCGGTCGAAAACAGTATCACATTGTGATTGCCATTTGGCATTCACGATCTTACCTGCCGTATGTTAGTGTACGGTGTTTTGTCACCTCGGCACTAAACATACGGCTGGTCCAATGTCAATTCTGGCAGCCATGTAGGTGACTTTTTACTCGGCTGGCCATTTGGTAGCCGGATTATGCATGTCAAGAAGAAAACAGTAAATGTTTCTGCCATCTTTGAATTGTCTATGCCGCCATCTTGGATGAATTGTTTATGCCGCCATGTTGGATGACAGACGGAAGTCGCGATGACAGACGGAAGTAGCGATGACAGACGGAAGTCGCGATGACAGACGGAAGTAGCGATGACAGACGGAAACCGGAACATATGATGTAAAATTTGTATTATAGATAAAATCATAAAAAAAAAAGGACAAATTGAAAAGCAAAATTAATTTTGATTTTTTTTGCATGATATATTTTTAAAGTATAAAACTTGAAAAACTTAATTTAATGATTGAATACAGCAGAACTAGACGGTCATCTTCTAACTAATGACACGAAGGCACAGTACAAAAAAAAAAACCGGCAAAACTACGACCCGTGTGCCAACTACGGACAAACAGCGGCCCGCATGCCGAGTACGACACGATAGGCTGCTACTTGTACACTACGCTTCTTACTTATCCAACACACGCGTCAATGACGTGTATCGCTAATGTTTACAAGTTTATATGTGCACCCCATCGACTGGGTGCGGCTCTTTTGTTATATTTTGGTGCACAATGTGCGCACCGCGCCGTCCAAAATTGTGCCTACCACTGGCCAAGTGAATACACTTTAGGTAATTGAATATCCATATTTTTTTTTTATTATTTACTAGTTTCAATTACAGATAATAATGTCGAGATAATTTCTATAAATAAAGTAAGATACATTTCGGAGACCAAAGAAAACGACATACATACACACGTCACCACACGTAGGTACATATTCACGTCACGCATATATGCATACACACGTCACGCATACATACATAAATACACAACGTCACAATACATACATACATACACACGTTACACATACATACATACATACAAACGTCACAATACATACATACTTACATACACACGTCACACATACATACATACAAACGTCACACATACATACATACATACATACAAACGTCACAATACATATACATACATACAAACGTCACACATACATACATACAAACGTCACAATACATACATACACACGTCAGACATACATACATACACACATACAAACGGCACACACATAGCTACATACACACGTCACACACACATACATACAAACGTCACACATACATACATACATACAAACGTCACAATACATACATACATACATACACACGTCACACATACATACATACATACACACATACAAACGTTACACACATAGCTACGTACACACGTCACACTGACATACACACGTCACATATACATACATACACACGTCACACATACCTACATACACACGTCACACATATATACATAAACACGTCACACAAGCATACATAAACACGTCACACATACATATATACACGTCACACTTACCCATATTTCAACATTTAATATTAATGGCGTGGTTGAATTTGAAAATAAAGAGCAAATCGGGAAAGGGGGGGGGATGTGGCGGTGGGAGAGGTTGCTGTAAGGGATAAATACGGGAAAACCCCTTTTTATATATAAATAAATAATTAGATCACTTCTTAATATAGCATTTTGTTTTCCCATTTCTCGCCCGGGAATAGGATTTTTGTTTTGTTCAATGTCGAAACACTTTTCATAATTCCCGACTTCGCCAGTTTTAGAAATTTATTTTGTAGAGTTAATGTTCACCGCCAGTAAATGGCTCTGTAGGTGTGTGTGTGTGTGGTGGAGGGTGTTGGTAGCAGGGTCGTGGATATAAGTAATACAGACACATGACCCAAGTAAATGGAAATGATAACAATGTAATGTACGTATGATTAGTCAACAGGATTCTCTGGAATCAGAGAGAGAGAGAGAGAGAGAGAGAGATTGGGGGGGGGGGAGAGAGACAGAGAGATAAAATATAGAAAATAGAATCTACTTGCAGACGTCAAACAGTGACGTGTGTGTTGACGTTCTATGACGTCTGGCGCGACATTTCGGAAGCCTATGTAAGTCATCTGTGACGTTAAATCTAAGTGGGTCATTTGAGATTCTTTCTATTATTTTTGTCTACTAAATCACATAAAAGACATTGGGTTAGGTAACTGATGCATTTAAGTACAATCAGTATCTCAGGAAGAGTATTGTGGGTTGTTCCGTGAGTTCATTACATTGAGAGAATTACCGTGAGTTCATTACATCGTATTCATTACCATGAGATCATTGCCAGGAGTTCATCACCATGAGCTCATTACATTAATTGCATTTCAATGAGCTCATTACATTGAGTTTAGCACCATGAGCTCATCAAGTGTTATAAAAACTTTCCATTAGTACATGGTCAGACACATCTGCCAAATCTAAGAAACCCACTGTTGACCGCGGGAAAAAAAATGTTTTCCACCCATCATTTAGCTTCTCAAATGACATAGAAAATTTATAAAGAAGTCGAACTTGTACATATTTGAAATTCTTCGAGCAGAGTCTATCACATTTCTATCAACGTCTTCGCCAATGATCTTCAGATTCCAGAAAAAAAATTAACTCAAACAACCATCGTATACAAAATGTTTGTCCCAATTAGACAGAGACATTTGTTTAGCCGAAATGAATTTTAAAAGAGAATTTCCTAAATGAAGTCTGCTTAATTCTTATAAAAAATTCCTAATATTAAAAATATTTTTTTAACACCCTCGCATTCTTTAAAGAAATAAATGCCAAGAATATAAAGACATTTTCTATTATGGAAGCTCTAATGTTCTAATACATTTCTTGAACTTTCGGATGATAAACTTTCTAAGTTTGTCGGCAGTGAGTCAATATCTGCTTTGGTGAGTTCAGACACAATTTTAATAGAAGACGACGATCTGCATTTGCCAGAGAATGAGGGGAATAGAAAATCTGTTTTGTTAATAGAGAATTTGTCGCTGATTTGTTTTCTTCTGTCATTAAGCTCAGCCGTCATAATCATAACATTGATAATTAAAGGAGAATGTTATTTGTGATTTAAAATAGAATGCATTGCTTGTCGTTCAATAGTTTGAATTAGTTTGAATGTGTGCTTTTTATAAACATGCCGAGTAACCTTAAAATTAAAAAAAAAATCAAATGTTACCTGGTTAAACAGTTCATGTAGACCAGTGGTTCCTCCCAAGTGTGGGTTCCGACTCAAGGGAAGGTCGCGGGAAGTTTTTAAGTGACTCGCTGAATATTTAAATTAATCAAGAATTTCTGCAATTTAAAAATAGATTTTGTTTATTTTATCGGGCGGATCACAAAAATAAATAAATAAATAACTTTTTATTGGGTCAAGAATGTCAAAAGTTTGAGCACCTCTGAAGCAGAAAATCTTCAAACAGACAATACATTGGTTGACGAGAATATTTTCACCAAGTAGATCCCAGCATGATTTATTTTCCTCTTCGTCTGGTCAATGTATTGCCAAGTAGATCCCAGCACGATTTACTTTCCTCTTCGTCTGGTCAATGTATTGCCAAGTAGATCCAAGCACGATTTACTTTCCTCTTCGTCTGGTCAATGTATTGCCAAGTAGATCCCAGCACGATTTACTTTCCTCTTCGTCTGGTCAATGTATTGCCAAGTAGATCCAAGCACGATTTACTTTCCTCTTCGTCTGGTCAATGTATTGCTAAGTAGATCCCAGCACGATTTACTTTCCTCTTCGTCTGGTCAATGTATTGCTAAGTAGATCCCAGCACGATTCACTTTCCTCTTCGTCTGGTCAATGTATTGCCAAGTAGATCCCAGCACGATTTACTTTCCTCTTCGTCTGGTCAATGTATTGCCAAGTAGATCCCAGCACGATTCACTTTCCTCTTCGTCTGGTCAATGTATAGCCAAGTAGATCCCAGCACGATTTACTTTCCTCTTCGTCTGATCAATGTATTGCCAAGTAGATCCCAGCACGATTCACTTTCCTCTTCGTCTGGTCAATGTATTGCCAAGTAGATCCCAGCACAATTCACTTTCCTCTTCGTCTGGTCAATGTATTGCCAAGTAGATCCCAGCTCGATTTACTTTCCTCTTCGTCTGGTCAATGTATTGCCAAGTAGATCCAAGCACGATTTACTTTCCTCTTCGTCTGGTCAATGTATTGCCAAGTAGATCCCAGCACGATTTACTTTCCTCTTCGTCTGGTCAATGTATTGCCAAGTAGATCCAAGCACGATTTACTTTCCTCTTCGTCTGGTCAATGTATTGCTAAGTAGATCCCAGCACGATTTACTTTCCTCTTCGTCTGGTCAATGTATTGCTAAGTAGATCCCAGCACGATTCACTTTCCTCTTCGTCTGGTCAATGTATTGCCAAGTAGATCCCAGCACGATTCACTTTCCTCTTCGTCTGGTCAATGTATTGCCAAGTAGATCCCAGCACGATTCACTTTCCTCTTCGTCTGGTCAATGTATAGCCAAGTAGATCCCAGCACGATTTACTTTCCTCTTCGTCTGATCAATGTATTGCCAAGTAGATCCCAGCACGATTCACTTTCCTCTTCGTCTGGTCAATGTATTGCCAAGTAGATCCCAGCACAATTCACTTTCCTCTTCGTCTGGTCAATGTATTGCCAAGTAGATCCCAGCACGATTCACTTTCCTCTTCGTCTGGTCAATGTATTGCCAAGTAGATCCCAGCACGATTCACTTTCCTCTTCGTCTGGTCAATGTATTGCCAAGTAGATCCCAGCACGATTCACTTTCCTCTTCGTCTGGTCAATGTATTGCCAAGTAGATCCCAGCACGATTCACTTTACTCTTCGTCTGGTCAATGTATTGCCAAGTAGATCCCAGCACGATTTACTTTCCTCTTCGTCTGGTCAATGTATTGCCAAGCAGATCCAAGCACGATTTACTTTTCTCTTCGTCTGGTCAATGTATTGGTCATTATCTCTTGCCAATTTACCTACATTAAACTTGTATTTAAAACATCACTTGATCTTTACCTGTCTCTCATTTCTAACTTAACAAGAAATTCTATCCTATCTTGTTTTTTGTATGTTGTATGAACAAATGGAGAATTACATTGGGGAAAAAATCACTTGAGTTTGTAAGCACTAATATATGTTGTTAAGGAAAGGGTGTGAAGCATTGGACTGGTGATTGGAGGGGGGTCCTAGGTTCGATTCTCGCTGAGAACCTTTGGATTTTTCAGGTCCTGGTGAAAGTCCCCAAGTCCACCCAGCTTTAAATGGTTACCTGACTGTAAATTGAGGAAGCTATTAAGGAGGATGGGCGTTGTGCTAACCACACAATCCCTCAATATGGCGAGATTATAGAAACAAATGAATTCTACACTTTATCAACCCCGATTTGCCCTTAAGGGCTTTCGGGAACGGCAATTTGTTAGATGTTAGATATCTATCTATATCTACCTATCTATCTATCTATCTATCTATCTATCTATCTATCTATCTATCTATCTATCTATCTATCTATCTATCTATCTATCTATCTATCTGTCTGTCTGTCTGTATGTCCATCTATTTCCATCTACCGTTCGTCCTTTAGTCGGTCTTTCTGCCCGTCCGTCTGTCTGTCTGTCTCTTTCTCTCTATATATATATGAATAAAATGTATAATTATTCAGACTGCTTTCAATGCTATTGTATAACTTTTTATTTTAATGTTCTAAAACGAAAGGCTTATTCCTTTTATTATATAATTTTTTTAGCAATCTTAGCCAGAGTCAATAATGAAAGTGTTCGACCGTTCACATTGTATGTCTGTGTGTGCGTGTGTGTCTGTCTGATTGTGCGTGTGTGTCTGTGTGTGTGTGGGGGGGGGGGTCGTGTTAATGTTGTGACCCAACAACAAGGGGAGGTAATACCACACAGACTCGCCTTACAATTATTTCATAAATATTTCATAAAAAAAATTACAATTTCGACTATTTTTTTTCGGCGGGGAGATGGGAGGCCAGGGAGGCCGGGAAGGGGTATCGGGATGGGTCAAACAATATTATGGTCCACATGTGTTGGGGGGGTATGTCCATTATGGAGCTTGCCAAAAGTACACAATGCCACCCTGTCTTGAAAGAACTTACAAATATATATATATTATATATGTATATTTTGCGTTGGGTGGGTGAGAGAGGGTCGGGGCGGGATTTGTGCAGCTGAAGGTTTTATAATAGCTCGGGTCATAGCGTGTGTGGGGGGGGTAGGGGTGATAGTAAAAGTATTTATTTTATGTTAACTGACAGCAACCGCTACAGTACTGGTCATGAATGTTTGAGAGGGGATGGGGGGTGGGGGTTAGGGTGGGGAAGGGAAGGGGGGGTCGACGAAGCTGGACATCTGGGTCTATTGAGCTTCTTAACCCACGGTCCTTAATGGTCAAACTGTGTTTGTCCATCCTCATCGTCCAGCTCGTAACGTCACGTGGACAGGTCTCCCCCCCCCCAGTGTGACCACGTCCGTTTCATCTGTAGATGGTCTCAGAGATTCTCAAAACAGTATAGGATTTTTGTGGTCATCAGATACTGTTTTGTAGGTTTGATTTAAACTTGAATCAGTCACTCAGATGAACGATAGATTTTTCTCTTAACATGTATTTATCTGTCCAGTCCATTTTTAAAGGAAATATTATAAATTTGGAACCTCATGAATTAAAACTAATAGAGTTAGTACAATAAAGTGACAACTCCCTTATAAGAAACTAAAGGTGTCCTCAAAGAAACCAAAAGGACCTTGTATGGAGGAAGTTAAAGACGTTTTGTTTAATGTATATAAAGCTACGTCTTGCTAAGGGTTACACAGTATTGCGCTAATTGTGAGGGGACGTATTAGAACCATGGGCCACAATGGGTTCTTTAATTTGAAAAAAAAATGGATTCGTTCTTGAAAAGATGTTCCGTGGATCATGTGCTCTTCGAGTGCCCCGGGCTGGCGGACCACAGGGTGGACCAGTCGGGGAGTTCGCTGGACATTGGCCTTTACGGCAGTCTTCACATGTTGATGGACACAGCGAGTTTGATGTCACGGGCTCTAAGAGACTAAAGTCTCAACCCGCAGTTATCACTGAGAGAGAGAGAGAGAGAGAGAGAGAGAGAGAGAGAGAGAGAGAGAGAGAGAGAGAAAATGTTTGGATATCTGGTGTGAGCGAATATGAAATAAATGTAAAAGTTGCAGCAAACATTTTTTTTATAGTACAGTGTATATAGAACAGGCTTGATCAAATTGGACGTACTTGTCCCGCGGGCGATAGTTTACCGAAACCCTGTTAAACACATCTCCCACAAGACTTCACCTGTCAAAAATCTGATGGCAGGTACCCAAGTTCAACCTCAGACTTCTTAAGTTCTGAGAAGAAAGACTCCAAGACCCACACAGAGATTTGAGCTCTTGTTCCCTCCAGCCGGCAGATGTGCGCGATCATTCCGTATTCTAACTTACAGTTTGAAAAAAAGAATCTAATTCTGATCTTGAGTGCATGGCCGTCAAAATGATGATGGATGGTCATTAATCATGTAATGTGTGTGTGTGTGTGTGTGTGTGTGTGAATGCATATGTGTGTGAGAGACTGCGTATGTGTCTGTGTATGTGTGCAGAAAGTGAGCCTGTCATTACAAGAGCATGTTTCTCTCCCTCACAATTCCATAAATCTCAGCTAATGAGCGTCAACTCAACTTCAGAATAATAGCACAGTGTTTCCCCTAACTTCAGAATAATAGCACAGTGTTTCCCCTAACTTCAGAATAATAGCACAGTGTTTCCCCTAACTTCAGAATAATAGCACAGTGTTTCCCTAACTTCAGAATAATAGCACAGTGTTTCCCTAACTTCAGAATAATAGCACAGTGTTTCCCCTAACTTCAGAATAATAGCACAGTGTTTCCCCTAACTTCAGAATAATAGCACAGTGTTTCCCCTAACTTCAGAATAATAGCACAGTGTTTCCCCTAACTTCAGAATAATAGCACAGTGTTTCCCCTAACTTCAGAATAATAGCACAGTGTTTCCCCTAACTTCAGAATAATAGCACAGTGTTTCCCCTAACTTCAGAATAATAGCACAGTGTTTCCCATTACAGACGGGAGTTTGGGGGAAAAGGGGGGAGGGGAGGGTGGTAAAAAAAAAGGAGGCTTTTAGAAAGACAACACGGGTTTAACAGCGGACAACACAGGTCTAACTGACGTTCGCTAGCGTTGCAGTAACAACGACCAACACAAAGAACGTTTTTGTCCAGCACCGGATCTAAGGTATACACTACTCTACCTTCACAGACAAATTCATATGAACACAAAAAATGTGTTGAGGAGTTAACAAAAAAAATGGGTGGGTGAGTCGTACATTCTAGCCCATATCTATGCTGTTAACACCCTTCCGGGTTTAGGAGCTAAAATTAAATTTCGGGGATGATAGAAACGCTCCTGCACTTATTAGGGGGTCCCAAGATTTCCGTTTTTTTTTATTATAGCCTTAAAATTCCCCCCTTTCCCAGGTACGTCAGTAGGACTCTGATTTATATTGCATACTCTCCAAAACCAAAGTGTTCTGGGAATATTCAAAAGAGATATAAACACGACATTCAAGCCAACTGCAAACATTTCAAAAGAGTTTCTGAGTGTAAATACCATTATTTAAGAGCCCACATTGTTTGAATCGTAAAATTATTTGCATATTAAAAAAATTTGGTCAATGTTTTTAAATGTTCATTGTTGTTGTTGTTTTTTACGACAAATGTTTACACTTATTTGTTTCGTTCTTTTGATTTTAGTTTTTTAATTATTGATTAACAAAAAAAAAAATAAAAAAAAATGCAACAGCTTTTTTATACGGACTGGTTGATTGTTGGTTTCTTTTGATGTAAACCAACAAAAAAAAAAACCGACATGTTTTTCAACTAATGGAATGGTCTCCCTGCCTGGTCTATTCTTAGGCGTCTCCCTGCCAGGTCTATTCTTAGGCGTCTCCCTGCCAGGTCTGTTCTTAGGCGTCTCCCTGCCAGGTCTGTTCTTGGGCGTCTCCCTGTCTGGTCTGTTCTTGGGCGTCTCCCTGTCTGGTCTGTTCTTAGGCGTCATCCTGCCTGGTCTATTCTTGGGCATCTCCCTGCCATGTCTGTTCTTGGGCGTCCTCTATTCTATTGGCATCGGGGATTCGGCCTCAGTGCCTGCCTTGAGACTGTGTAAAAATCTAATATATGCATAGACCAATTATTGTTCCAGCAAATGTACACCAAGTTGGTGGGTGTTAGTGGGGTGGCGCACCCTTTATGATCTAACAGCCATTTCAAAAATTATTCGGATTTTGAGAAAAAAAAACACGAGTACATTAATAGACCAATCCGTGCTGAGACATTCAACTTAGAAGCAATGTTTGTGGAGACTGTACTCAGTTGTACTGTGCAGTGTTCGTATGTTTGTAGAGACTGTAGTCAGTTTTACTGAGCGGTGTTCGTGTGTTTGTAGAGACTGTATTCAGTAGTACTGTGCGGTGTCCGTATGTTTGTAGAGACTGAACTCAGTAGTACTGTGAGTGTTCGTATGTTTGTAGAGACTGTAGTCAGTTTTACTGAGCGGTGTTCGTGTGTTTGTAGAGACTGTATTCAGTAGTACTGTGCGGTGTCCGTATGTTTGTAGAGACTGAACTCAGTAGTACTGTGAGTGTTCGTATGTTTGTTAAGACTCTATTCCATTATACTCTGCTGTGTTCTTCACAATGTGATCATTGGACGCAGTAGGACATAACTCTTCAAGCAGCCTTTCACAACCAACTTAATGTTATTAATTTGTATATTCCATTGCTGGTACGTAGAGAAACAACATCTAATGGATGGCACCCTTTGGCGCCTTGTACGTCTGAAACTCTTTGCGCCCTGTACGTTTGAAACTCTTGGCGCCCTATGCGATTGAAACCCTTGGCGCCCTATGCGATTGAAACTCTTGGCGCCCTATGCGATTGAAACTCTTGGCGCCCTATGCGATTGAAACTCTTGGCGCCCTATGCGATTGAAATTCTTGGCGCCCTATGCGATTGAAACTCTTGGCGCCCTATGCAGTTGAAACTATTGGCGCCCTATACGATTGAAACTCTTGGCGCCCTATGCAGTTAAAACTCTTGGCGCCCTATACGATTAAAACTCATGGCGCCCTATGCGATTGAAACTCTTGACGTTCTGTGCAAGTGGAACTTTTTGGTCCCCATACAAGTAAAGCTTACAGCGCCCTGTAGGAGTAAAAGATTTGGCGCCCTGTAGGAGTAAAACATTTGGCGCCCTTAATGAATGAAAATCTTGAATCCCTTCCACAGATCTGAAAAAAGGCGCCCTGTACGTTCAGACATCCCCCCCCACACCGTTCCTACGTCACCCGGTGGCAGATAGGCTTCATGTGTACACGGCGACCAAGTCAAACATTAGTCCTACACCCTCACTATGAGAGCCCTTGTGATAAACTTCAGTTGAACACGGTGAATTTCCCCCTCTTTCAGCACATCGGTGATCATTTCAGTAACAACAATAACCTCATGATTTTAATTTTAAAAAAATTTCGCGAGAATTATAAAAATAAAATTATTGAAAGCAAAAAATAAAATGTTTATGTCCAAGTGACGAGGCGTGTAATCCACGGAGGATGGTTTAAAAAAAATAAATATAATCGTTGTTGAACAATTTTTTTTGTCTAAAAATCTATTTCTGTTTCTAATTCATTCATTAGACAGGTGAGCGTGTTGAACGGGAGTGGCAGGGCTGGATGAAAAATAAAATGTAGAAACAACTTGTGTTCATTTAGTTCAAGGACAGTAAAAAAAAAAATTGCCCTGAATTCAAAGCCATTGCCATTTCCAATAGATCATCTTCTTCAAAACAAAACATTAAAAAATAAAAGAGAGAGATATTTTTGTTTTTCACCTGTGCACTTAGCTTCTAAATTTACATTCATATTTTTTGTGCCCGATGTTTTTATAATTTAATGTTTTTACTTGGCAACTAATTTTAATTTTAATTCAATAAATGTGTCATTTTGTTCCATTGTAATCTTTTTTTAAAAAAAAAAATATTAACGAGAGCATTAAGCAGCTTATCGGTTATAATTCCAGCCTAGCACCTGAATCAGGTCAACCTATTTGAACGAAACAATAATATATTTTTATCCAACTTACTTGAAATTTTAGATGTAGTCGAGAAGTGAAGTGAAGCTTAGAAATTAATAAATGACCTCTCTCGAACCTTTAAGAGTAATAAATAGAGATATAGAGGACAATGCATTACAAAACGTGACCGACGCGTTAGGTTCATCCTCTCTCTCTCTCTCTCTCTCTCTCTCTCTCTCTCTCTCTCTCTCACTTACATCGTGACTAAAATACTAAAACACTAACGATTTCATAAAAAGTTGGAGTTTGATGCAATACGAACCGTGACCAATACTTTAGGGTCATATACCTCCCTCCCCCTCCCCCCCCCCCACACACACACCCTGACTTAAATAGTAAAACACTAACAACTTTTTTGTTCAACTCGTTTTATTTCTCATCTTAAAGTGGTCCCCTGCCCTGAAACCGAGGGCGGGTGGGTAAGAGGGGGTGGGGGTGAAGGAGGGGGGTCACCATCAAACAAGACAAATTGACAGGCAATTCACTCTGATAATGGCAATGTACCGGCTGCAACTCTTTTTAAGTGCCTGGGGCCATTCGTTTCAGTCTACATAATGTCTTTTTTCATTGGTTGATAACTTCTCTTTAGTTTAGAAAGGAAAAGCGTGAGTGTATGTGTGTGTGTGTGTGTGTGTGTCTGTGTGTGTTTAATTGTGTGTGTGTGTGTATGTGTGTGAGTGTGTGTGTGTGTTGGGGGCGAGGGACTTCGTTTACATAGAAACAATTTATATGTTGATTATTTTTGTTTTGCGGAACCCAGTGACGTAACTACGTAGAGACGCCACCTACTGTGCCAACAGCAAAGGGGAAGCAATTTTCACTACTGAAGTATTTCTTTCTTTTTTTTTTTCCACGGGAAAGGAGCGACAGTTTCAGCGTACGCCCCAGGTGCCATAAACATAAAAGGGCGACACATTTCTTATAGTAATTAGCCTCAAATCCTTCAGAAAGTTTATCAACGGTGAAGGTGCAACTAGAGCAAAAATTTTTTTTATTTTTTTTGTTTTTCGTGTTATCCCTCTTTACCAGTTAGCATGACCTGACTTCCTTCTCTATAAAATAAATAAAAGTAACCAACAGCAACATTATTATGGGTTGTGACAAATCATTTTGACAAAGTAAAGAAAAGTTTTGTTTTTTTGTGTAAAAATTTCACCGGTGAACGAAACTAAGCTAAACACCGCACAAGTCCATAAATTAGCTTGATTTGCGAGTTCCACAACAAGCCGCACTGTACCGGAATATTCAGCCCCTATAGAGGGAGCACAAGGAGACCTTAACTAGCCGTTGCATAAAGAAAGTCAGAATAATTTGAAAGGGCGGTCCCGCGGGTCGATTATGTATATCATCATGTTCATTTAGTGATTCAAAAAAAAAAAAATTGGCTGAGGGGAAAAATATTTTACATAATGTCCAGACTTGTCTATTGTCTATCTTGTCTTGCAGATTTTTTTTAAAAGAATTTCTGAGATTGGTGACGTAAGAATTGTTTCTGAGTCTCATGTTTTTGTTATACAAAGTCGATATTTAAAAAAAAATCTGTTTCGTTCAATACTTTTGACAGTGAAGAAATTAGGGTCATTTATGTGGCTTGGTTAAAGAAACAGATGAATTCTACACTTCATCTGCCCCGATGGCCCGTTAGGGCTAAGGGAACTTTACTTTTTTTATGTGGCTTGAAGTTTGTTTGTTTGTTTATTTGTTGTTTGTTTATTTGGTGTTTGTTTGTTTATTTGCTAGTTTATTTGTTTATTTGTTTGTTAGTTTATTTGTTGTGTGTTTGTCGTTTATTTAATTGTTGTTTGTTGTTTATTTTTTGTTAGTTTATTTGTTTTTTGTTTGTTTTTTTGTTGTTTGTTTGTTTGTTTTGTTGTTTGTTTTTTTTTTTGCTGTTTGTTTGTTTATTTGTTTGTTAGTTTATTTGTTGTTTGTTTGTTTTTTGTTGTTTTTTTTTTGTTTGTTTGCTTTTTTGTTTTTTTTCTTTTGTTTGTTTGTTTATATGTTGTTTTGTTTGCCTACCTCTTCTCTTTGAACATAAACTTTACGAGCTTTTATTTTTTTTTCAAACACGTTCCACTAAGACTATTTTTGCTGTGCCTGATATTATTCAGTCACACAGAGAGATAATTGGTACTTGAATGTCAAAGATTGGGGGTGGGGGGTAGAGGGAGGCTGCATGATATTTTTGTCCAATAAAGGATGTCACCTAATACCTTCCGTCTAATATGAGGTGGCCCCTACTCTATGCTGTCTAATATGAGGTGGCCCCTACTCTATGCTGTCTAATATGAGGTGGCCCCTACTCAATGCTGTCTAATATGAGGTGGCCCCTACTCAATGCTGTCTAATATGAGGTGGCCCCTACTCAATGCTGTCTAATATGGAGTGGCGCCTGCACTATTATGTCTACTATAAAGGGAAACATATCTGCTCTGTGTAATATTAGGGGGACCCCCTGATCCTTTCTGTCTAATATAAAGGGCCCCTGAAACACTGACGTTTGTTTGATATGATTCGCCCCCCCTCCCCACTTTAATTCTGAAGTAAAGTCTCAATACCTTAGATGAACCATCCACCATAACACACACACATCACCTGTGGGGACATTTAGAATGAACCATCCACCATAACACACACACATCACCTGTGGGGACATTTAGAATGAACCATCCACCATAACACACACACATCACCTGTGGGGACATTTAGAATGAACCATCCACCATAACGCACACACATCACCTGTGGGGACATTTAGAATGAACCTACCGACACATTATCACCAAATACATGAACACTGCAGGGGAAATGTTTTTTTTCGGATTGGTCTGTCTATATTTCTATCATGTCCCGGTGTGGGGAGGGGGGGGTGATTTCAACAGAGGTGCAGCAAGGATTAACGATAATCACGTTATCTCTCTGTTCATCCACGTAACCAATCAACTAATTAATATGATGCATGCCAGATAATCCACCGGATATTGTAATTCACTGCCGTTTCGTTTGTTCCAGTAGCGATATTAATATAATTGGTCGCAAATTGTTTCATTTTTTTTTTTTAGGAAAGACACCAAGTTATCAATTGAAGGCTAGAGAAACTTTGAATGAACGAGCGAATCTCTACCGATAAAACGTTTCATTGATTGTTTGGAAAGTCATTCATTTCACCCAGATTGTCTGCCTTGGTCTTCCCTCTTTTTTTTTATTGTTTGCTCTTGTGTCTTCCCTGAAAATTGCTTTCTTATTCGGCTCATCTTTTTTTTTTTAATTAGCAAAAAAAAAATGTAAAAATAAAGATTGTACAGGTTTATGTGAGCGGTTGTGTGTGTCTGTGTATGTGTGTGTGTGTGAGTGGCGTGAGGTAATCGTTGTTGTCGATACAGAGCCGTAGCTAGCTCTTGTTGCGCCCTGTACAAATTCATTTCTTTCGACGCCCCCTTCTTAGATCGGCGCCCGCACAGCTCGCAATACATTTTCCTTACGTCGCTGCGTCGATACCATACTTGTACTTGCTCGATTGCATTCCTCCCACGCATTTACTGTTCGATCCTTGTTTTGGTTTGGCTCGTTTTTCTTGCAGTGTAATTTCACGCAACGAATTTTTTTTTTAAATTCTATTTTACTTAGGTAAAAATCCCAATCAATAATGAATGCCTATGTGTCAGACCACGAGTTATTGACATTAGTTGACATTCTTGTATTGACATTACTTGGCAGACTGGTATTGACATTTCGTCACAGTCGTATTGACATAACTGACATTTCGACGCCAGACATCGTGGAACCGTTGATCCGTAACCGTCAGAATTTTTTTTATTAGGTTACATTTTATTTTGGTTAAATTTTATTTTGGTTATATTTTATTTTGGTTACATTTTATTTTGGTTAAATTTTATTTTGGTTACATTTTATTTTGGTTACATTTTATTTTGGTTACATTTTATTTTGGTTACATTTTATTTTGGTTACATTTGTTTTGGTTACATTTCATTTGGTTACATTTTTGTTGGTTGCATTTTAGTTGGTTACATTTTAGTTGGTTGCATTTTAGTTGGTTACATTTTAGTTGGTTACATTTTAGTTGGCTACATTTTATTTTGGTTACATTTATTTTGGTTACATTTTATTTTGGTTACATTTTATTTTGGTTTCATTTTATTTTGGTTACATTTTATTTGGTTACATTTCATTTGGTTACATTTTATTTGGTTACATTTTACTTGGTTACATTTTATTTCGTTACATTTTAGTTGGTTACATTTTAGTTGGTTACATTTTATTTGAATTGCTCTAACATTTTGAACAAGTAATGTGGATGTAAAAACCCAACTTTCTCACTAATTAAACTTGACTCAAATTAACTTTCGTGTGCAGAACTACACAAAATGGTAGTAGTACTACCAGTCAATGGCAGAGTTCCCTCTATCCTAAAGGACCATCGGGTCAGATGAAGTGTACAATGCATCTGTTTCTGTAACCAATGAATATAAACCCCCCAGCCGCCTTCATATCCTGAACTTAAGCTGGGTGGACTTGTAGGACTTTGACCAACTTTCAAGAGAACCCCCGGAGAAATTTCTTCAGTTTCTCACCGAGGATCGAACCCAGGACTCTGAATTCGAGTATCTAAGCCATCTACGCACCTCGGCCATTCGTTCCATTACACAAAATAATGAGAAATAAAAAAAAAAAAGAAAATATGAACCGTTATCAATAATTCGGTACTTATTATCAAGTTGTAGTTTAGTAGTTATACAAGACTTCACAGGTGTCTTAGCTAGTTACAAGGCTAACGCAGTCAGTGGCTCTCGAGTTGGGTCCACAGGCAGAAATGTCCAAAGTCAATCAGAACGGCCGACTCAAAATGATCCCAGGTGGGGAGCTAAGGAGAGTCTGGGAGGCCCCTATTGCCCAGTGGGCGTTTCCAAATGGGGCGTTTCCCAATGTTGATTGCCTATGCCGCCGCTGCAGAGATGTTAAGGAAACCGTGGAAACATGTGCTTCATGAGTGCCCCAGACTAGCGTACTACAAATTGGACCAGTCCGGGTAGCTTGCTTGCCATTTTGGCCTGTATGGCAGTTTTCTTATACTGAGGAACACATCGAGTTTGATCTCACGAGCACTAAGAGATTAAGTCTCAGTGCGCTGATGAACTGAGAGTGTTCAGAGAGAGAGAGAGAGAGAGAGAAAGAGGGAGATATAGAGAGAGTCACAAAGCTAATGACAGATAAGGCTTTTGTTCTTAGCTTACTTTGTTTCACCAATCGATTTGACCACAATGCGCCGACCAACGTACGCGTCATTCCAATTACTAATTCATATTAGACTCTCAAGTATCCGGTCCGCCAGCATGGGGGGGGGGGGTTATCAGATACCATAGGAGAACCACTGCATCTCGAGAGAGGTTAGTGTGTGTGTGTGTGTGTGTGTGTTTGTGTATGAAGTTCCCTGTAAGGATGATATAAAATCTCTTAGATCCTATAAACCACTAGTGGGATGATTTCATTGTGCTATTCTTTCATCCCCCACCTTAGCCGATAGTGCAATGGCCATAGAGGCACCACGGGAGATATTGCGGGGACTTTAACCATGACGTGAAATATCCATTGGTTCTCACCAGAGTTCGAACCTGGAACCCTCAGGTTGACGGTCGTACGCTTTGTAACACAGCCAGCAGCCCATTATAGACGTGAGTAGTAGATGTACCCATTAACTGAACGAGAGCCTCTGTGTGTTAATGATTTGTGATAATTTAAAACAAAAAAAAATTGTCACAAATACCTTATATATAGCATTCATCTCTGCCGAATAATTTACCCATTAGCCGCGCATGTGTGTGTGTGTGTCGTTGTACCCAGTAGTTGTTGTTTGTAATCCTGGTAATCGATTATTTAATTACTGCGATTACTCGCGTCGTCATTCAGTGCTGGTAATAGCGAAGAACAAGTAAATGACTTAAACAAGGCGAAGAGAAATTTACAGAGGAACGGATGGAACATATAGAGGAACGGATGGAACACATAGAGGAACGGATGGAACATATAGAGGAACAGATGGAACATATAGAGGAACGGATGGAACACATAGAGGAACGGATGGAACATATAGAGGAACGGATGGAATACATAGAGGAACGGATGGAACATATAGAGGAACAGATGGAATATATAAAGGAACAGATGGAACATATAGATAGGGATGCTATAATAACAAATGAGTACTGGGTAGAAGTCCTACATCAGATGGAACATATACACATAGATGCTGTGATAACAATTAATTGCTCGGCAGATGGTCTACAAACGCGTCTCAGAATTTGAATCAAACTTACAAACACAAACAAAGAGAATAAACAAAATAGGCTCAATATATATATATATATATATATATATATATATATATATATATATGTGTGTGTGTGTGTGTGTGTATGTGTGTGTGTGTGTGTGTGTGTGTGTTTATTAGGGTGGCCCAAAATAACTTTTTGTCAAATTATTTTGGAGCATTTTGATGTTTGTGTTTCCTTTGACTTCAAAACAGCACAGAAAAAAATTTCATGAATATATGACTTTATTTAGTACTGCCTCATCGACACTGAAATTTTAAATCATTTTGAATGAATTTTGAATGTGAGTATGTATATATGAAGCACACAGAAAATGATAGAAGGTTCTGGAAAGTTTTAGAAAAATCTATACAATTCTAGAAGGTTCTGGAAGGTTCTATGAAATCTCTTGAAGGTTCTAGAAGCTTCTAGAAAAACGTGGTAAAACTTGAGAAGGTTCAGGGAAATTCTAGAAAACTCTAGAAGTTTTGATTTTCATACAAATAGCCAGCTTCACCAGTGCATTTCAATTTAGAAATAAAAATCAAGCGTTATAAGATCAAATGTTGCGGCTATATAAATATCATTCATTTAGTTATGACTACTAGGTCGAATAGTGTTGTTCATTTAACTGGCATAGAAGTTGACACAACTCCTGTCTATTGAGCTAGGTACTTCCCCAAATTGAGCCTACTGGCCAATGGTATGTTTACAAACACAGCCGTCTGGCAGTTAGTTGGTACAATTTTTTCATGACCTATTTCTTAGCTTGTATACTGTCCAGTGGACATGCCAATGTTTATTGAGCTAGGTACTTCCCCTAATTGAGCCTACTGGCCAATGGTATGTTTACAAACACAGCTGTCTTCAATAAGACTTTTGGGGGTAGTACAACTGGACCGGATGTGCTGCTATTCAAGCGCTTTAAGACGTTTTTGGCCAAAATAAGACAGGCAGGTTTTAGTATATGCCACGATGTTCGACTGAAGCAAAATCTTAAGCCATTAAAAGAAGTCACATTTTGTTGAAATATCCTCAAAATGAAAGACAACTCACATATTTGCCACGTGAAGATTACAAAGAACTTCTGACTTTGAATCTTATCTTCCAGAAAGGAATCCCCCCCTTGGGGTGCGTTTGAGTGTACCAGGAGCTTATTACCATACAAGGTGGATGTCTAAAATAATCTACTTCATGAAGATATATCTCTTCCGTCATCAATTCAAGCTGACTAAGCTTGAAGACAGATCAAGTGCAGAATTTGGTATTTTGATTATAAGAATGTTTCTCACTTCATTTCTCAGACTGCATTGAAAAAACGATTGTCCGACATCTCTGGTACTTTAGTGCAGAACTCATTCCTCTGGTTCTCTTTTCTCAACGTGTCTCAGTGGATGAGAAAAACAGCCTTGCCACTTGCTTGATGCGATTCTGTGGCGAGCGGGGAATTGGACTGGCGTCATCATTCAACTCATCTCTCACCAAATCAGAGGAGGAAAAGCAGTACTTGCTCCAAATTGTTGAACAGCATCGTAAAAAGTTTCCAGATTTAAAAAAAAAATGAACTGTGCTGAAGAGATCGAAACTTTAAGATGTTCAGGACTCAGAAAGCACAGACTAAAAAACTTTTAAAGTGTATTTTTGAATGGCGTACTTGGAACTACTCTGCAATACAGTCAGGTTAATGTGTCATGTAACTAGAATTATTTTACTGTTTAATTCATACTGTGTAATATAATTGTTCTTTGTATCTAAAAAAAAAAAACAGCATTTTAAACCTTGCAAAATTTTCATTGAATGCAACTGCCGAATACCATAAAACACGAGATAAGAAGTGCACTGAGGCAGTATTTAGAGGAGCCCAAATGGTGTGAAATTTGGTATATACACGTTTTAAATCCAGAAAACTAGAATGCTCATGATAAAAAATCAACTTTAATTTTTTTCATTATAAAGTGAGCCAATATACGATTTTAAGATTTATTAAAAACCACACGGGTGGGCAAACCTTTCTGTGTTGCAGACCACAATGGGTTTATAAGTTTGACTTGCGGGCCGCTGTTGACATGAACTAATATTATACACTAAAGATGTACTTCATGACGTAAAAGGCTAGTGTCTGGTTTACTGGAAGACGAGTGTCGGGCCGCGGCCCGGATTTGTCCCCCAGGCTGTATTTTCTTTTAGCCAATGGCTGGTATAGCATGTCCAGTGTGATATCTCTGGAGTACCCGGCATAAAGAAAACAATTTTAACGACCACCCCCCCCCTCCATCAAACTCACTTTATCGCAGTATTCTTCTTCTTTCTTATATACACAGTCATTGAGTTCAAACAACGTACTAGTAGAAACAGTTTTCGGGGGGAGGGGGAACGAAGTGTGTTTTTGATGGTGGATGGGGTGTGTGGGGGTGGGGGTGGACACTATGCCTTCCTTTTGACCCACTTAAACCATCTCTGTACCACGGGCGCAACCAGCATGTTGAAGTTGGTAGGGTCCAAAATATTAGGTAAGATAAAAATTGGTATGTCTGCCCCCAAATTTCAGTAGGGTCGAAAACCAGTGGCTTGATTTTTGTTAGGGTCCAGACCGGCACGACTCGTACATCGGTTGCGCCCATGCTCTGTACATATAATGTACGCAATCTTCTTAGAAGCGAAATATTTGTATCAAAGTGTTTTAACGGTAACAATATATAAACTGGGTGACTTTTTTTTTTTTGTTTTTTTAAACATTTCTGAATCTAAAGAGAATTACCCCCCCCCCCCAACCCCCTCCCCCGGGACTTGCTGCGAAGTTTGTCAAGTCAATGATACGTCAGATGCAGACGACTCTTTTAGACACGAGGTGATGGGGTCGAGGGGGGGAGGGAGGGGAAAGGGGGGGGGGGTTCACCCGATGCAGACTATATTGCCATTGTCCTGTATCTGGGACACTTGAAATAGACATGTGGGGGGGGGGGTAGCGGATGACGTATCGGCTGTCCGTTTGATTGGCAGGATTCAAATCAGTTTCCACTCCCCCCCCCCAACTATCCCCGACTCCAATACATTGAGTCCTCCCACCTCCCCCTATCTCTTGTTTAAAATATTTTATTTTTTAATTCGATGCGCCGGGTCCCGTGATAAGAAATAAATGTCTGGAATGTATTTCTAAAGGAAGTTGGATTCTTTTTTTCTGTTCTTCTTTCCTTCTTTCTATCCAGCCTTCATATGGACGCCAATTTCCGTTTCTGAGGATTAACACAACAGTACACACACACATACACACATACACACACACACACACACACAGATCAAATAATAAATTCATACATAAATTTATTAGCGTGGCAGCAGTGGGAAAAGGATTAAAATTCTTAATATCTTTTTTTTTTATTTGGCTCTAATCTGTTTACCTTATGGTCTTGCATGGCCCCAATGTCAGTTCTCCCTGGGCAGCTAGCTCAGTGTTGTGACACGTCATAACTGGGTTGACCTTTAGGCAGTATTGACTCAACATATGCCCACGTATGGAACTGAGTCAGCGTTATTTAAGAGTTATATTATAGGCTGGGTCATTTAGAGTGGCCGTTAGACCTGATCTACTGCCGTCGTTTTTTTTTTTCTATGTCCTTTGCCACAAACCAAGCTTTTAACAATCATTGCAACCCCCCCCCCCCAACCCCCTCCCCCCCCATCACCTGTTGACTTATCGGTTGACTGACTGTGTTGGCAAACTGATCGACTTACTGGCCGATTTTCTGCCGGAATGATCGATTGGTTTTACTGATTGCTTGACTGATTGGTTGGAAGACTGATCGACTGGCTGGCTGATGTACTACCGGAGTGACCGATTGGTTTACCTATTGCTTGACTGAGTGGCTGATTTACTACCGTCACGCACGACTGATTTATCGACTGACTGATCGACCTTCTTATCTACTGACTGATTGAATCATTTAATCGTTACGCTAGTGACGGATTTTTTCCAGACTACTGAACGGACTGTGGAATGGATTACTGACCGTTTGAAATAATTGATAACTTATCGTCCTTCACTTTTAAAAAGGTCAAGCTACGATTTTCAAAATACTTTCACTATTTCAATACACCTCAAGCAATATATATTTCATCAGATCTAAGAGAATAGAATCATCCCCCCAATCGTGTCTGTAATGAAGACGTTTGTCTGTCTACATATTAGCCGTGCGTTTCACTTACTTTAAATATATTTTCCAGCTTGATATATCGATGTATCGATTTTGTATAGAGAGAGCTCAAACGTGACAGTGTCATAAATTGTGGGTTTTTTATTTCATCAAATTTATAAATAATAAATATTTATATTTTTTTCCCCGTCGAATTTTTTCTATCGTCGCTCAACAGCGGTCGTTCCCAAACACAACAGCGGTCGTTCCCAAACACAACAGCAGCGGTTCCCAAACACAACAGCGGTCGTTCCCAAATACAACAGCGGTCGTTCCCAAATACAACAGCGGTCGTTCCCAAACACAACAGCAGCGGTTCCCAAACACAACAGCGGCGGTTCCCAAACACAACAGCGGTCGTTCCCAAACACAACAGCGGTCGTTCCCAAACACAACAGCAGCGGTTCCCAAACACAACAGCGGTCGTTCCCAAACACAACAGCGGTCGTTCCCAAACACAACAGCGGTCGTTCCCAAACACAACAGCAGCGGTTCCCAAACACAACAGCGGCGGTTCCCAAACTCAACAGCGGCGGTTCCTAAAACTCAACAGCAGCGTTTCCCAAACTGTACTTTCGTAAAACTAAAACTCTACCAGGAAAGACCTAAAAACTTTTCACGCCTGGGTTTTAATTTAGGGCAGGTCTGGTGAGATTGAGAGTGTTGGGGGTGAGGGGGTGGGGTTGTAAATTATTGCTGGGCCCAATGAAACTTTTTTTTGGGTAGGGGGGAAGGGCCTTGGACGGCAAATCAGTTCTATAGTGATTTGTTTTATACAACTATAAGACCATACATTTGTATAGTTCATGCATGCACTAATACTTATCTTAATGTACCAATGTCATCTACCATTTATACAATAAATACAATACTTGCACAGGGGCCGTAGACATTGTTTAAACTGGGGCTTGAGCCCGCCCCTGGAGGTGATCTAATTACAAATAAATTGCAGGAAAGAAAGGCGATCTCTGGACGATCCGAATCTTTTCAACGTTATTACCACACGTGTCAAAAAATTGACACATTCGGGGCAAATAGGAACCGTGGAAAAACGTTAGGTTTTCTTTTCCCGAATGCCCTATGGCAAAAGACATATTAAAACAGCACTTATTTATGGGAGGCATCTTACAAAATACGAGAGATATTGAATTTTCACTCTTCATTTTTTTTCCCGCTTATCTTCAAATTGACACTTTTATTAGTAGGTCAATTGGAAGTTCCCGATGAGGAGAAAAGAGAGAAAATCGTGTCTAGACACTTGCATGACATGCGCAGATAACTCTATTTCTCGGGCATGTTTGCCCCCTGATGCAGAAGGAATTCCCTTCCCCTGAGTTGTCGTGATACGTTTCCTTCAAATGAACCTGTCGTGCCACAAAACTGTAGCCGGTGGTAATCGGACGGCGTACCCCGGCCGGATGATTAGAAAGAGAAAAGACGAAAGACCGGGGTGTGACGTCAGCGGCAGACGGATAAACTTTAATGGCAGGTCACATGATTGTATCTGTCATGAGTTGTATTAAGAATGACCTCTTTTTTTTTTTGGTGTTGTTTCATTCTTCTATACACAGTTTGCGTTTGTAGCTGTATATGTCTTCCAACATTCATTATTTCTGATATTTCAAAACTGTATCTTTGAGTCTGATCACTTCTTGTCTAAATAAGGTGTTATTTTTGTTAAAGAATTTTTTTTTTCTTAAAGATTAAAGAGGATTAACCTACATAAACACATACATTAAGACTTTAATCCCAGTGATAGAATAAGTAAACCAATATGAATGATTAAAACTAATGAAAAAGACCAAAAAAAAAAAACTATAAGAAACACGATACCCTTGTAAGAGTGATAACTTTATCTCGGCTTTCTCAGTTTATAATAGCCGTTCCACTAACTTGAGGGGATTGGTGTCGGGTGGGTGGGGGGGGGGGAGGGGGGTGTGGTTCGCGGTCTGATTGTTTAAAAAAAGTAAGCTCGTTAAGAGTCCCAAAAGACCAATAGACTGTTTGATGAATTTGTCATCACTAAGCTACATGGGTTGACGGTGGGCAGGGACAATAGTTTTTTTAAAGGTTTGGGTTTGTGGCGAAGAACGTAAAAAAAAAATTGTCGGAAAACACTGGTGTGTTGGGTTATTAGGTCTGAGGAGAAGTAGTCTGGTCCTAAGTCAATTAAGGCGAAGGGTTGGGGGGGGGACGTTACATTGTTGCAATCATAGCTACATCAGGTAATGTAAGGAAGGTAAGTGTGAATTATCCTGCTGCACAGGGCGCTGAAATAGCCTTGTTACACAGGGCGCTGAAATAGCTTTGTTACACAGGGCGCTGAAATAGCTTTGTTACACAGGGCGCTGAAATAGCTTTGTTACACAGGGCGCTGAAATAGCTTTGTTACACAGGGCGCTGAAATAGCTTTGTTACACAGGGCGCTGAAATAGCCTTGTTACACAGGGCGCTGAAATAGCTTTGTTACACAGGGCGCTGAAATAGCCTTGTTACACAGGGCGCTGAAATAGCTTTGTTACACAGGGCGCTGAAATAGCCTTGTTACACAGGGCGCTGAAATAGCTTTGTTACACAGGGCGCTGAAATAGCCTTGTTACACAGGGCACTGAAATAGCTTTGTTACACAGGGCGCTGAAATAGCTTTGTTACACAGGGCGCTGAAATAGCTTTGTTACACAGGGCGCTGAAATAGCTTTGTTACACAGGGCGCTGAAATAGCTTTGTTACACAGTGCGCTGAAATAGCCTTGTTACACAGGGCGCTGAAATAGCTTTGTTACACAGTGCGCTGAAATAGCCTTGTTACACAGGGCGCTGAAATAGCTTTGTTATACGGAGCGCTGAAATGGCTTTGTTACACAGTGCGCTGAAATAGCTTTGTTACACGGACCGCTGAAATGGCTTTGTTACACAGTGCGCTGAAATAGCTTTGTTACACGGACCGCTGAAATGGCTTTGTTACACAGTGCGCTGAAATAGCTTTGTTACACAGTGCGCTGAAATAGCTTTGTTACACGGACCGCTGAAATGGCTTTGTTACACAGTGCGCTGAAATAGCTTTGTTACACGGACCGCTGAAATGGCTTTGTTACACAGTGCGCTGAAATAGCTTTGTTACACGGAGCGCTGAAATGGCTTTGTTACACAGTGCGCTAAAATAGCTTTGTTACACAGTGCGCTGAAATAGCTTTGTTACACGGAGCGCTGAAATAGCTTTGTTATACGGAGCGCTGAAATGGCTTTGTTACACAGTGCGCTGAAATAGCTTTGTTACACGGACCGCTGAAATGGCTTTGTTACACAGTGCGCTGAAATAGCTTTGTTACACGGAGCGCTGAAATGGCTTTGTTACACAGTGCGCTGAAATAGCTTTGTTACACGGACCGCTGAAATGGCTTTGTTACACAGTGCGCTGAAATAGCTTTGTTACACGGAGCGCTGAAATGGCTTTGTTACACAGTGCGCTGAAATAGCTTTGTTACACGGAGCGCTGAAATAGCTTTGTTACACAGGGCGCTGAAATAGCTTTGTTACACAGGGCGCTGAAATAGCTTTGTTACACAGGGCGCTGAAATAGCTTTGTTACACAGTGCGCTGAAATAGCCTTGTTACACAGGGCGCTGAAATAGCTTTGTTACACAGTGCGCTGAAATAGCCTTGTTACACAGGGCGCTGAAATAGCTTTGTTATACGGAGCGCTGAAATGGCTTTGTTACACAGTGCGCTGAAATAGCTTTGTTACACGGACCGCTGAAATGGCTTTGTTACACAGTGCGCTGAAATAGCTTTGTTACACGGAGCGCTGAAATGGCTTTGTTACACAGTGCGCTGAAATAGCTTTGTTACACGGAGCGCTGAAATGGCTTTGTTACACAGTGCGCTAAAATAGCTTTGTTACACAGTGCGCTGAAATAGCTTTGTTACACGGAGCGCTGAAATAGCCTTGTTACACGGAGCGCTGAAATGGCCTTGTTACACCGAGCGCTGAAATAGCTTTGTTACTAGAGCAAAATGCTTTCAAACGTCCTTTCCGTGGGGCTTATTGACTTGGCGGCATACATCTCCTCTCCAAGTCTCTGTTGCCTTCACCAGGGACTGAGCAATGCACAACCCCTGCATGCTAGTCGAGTTCACTCACCACCGACTTCACTACCCAACTATCTTATTTTTTTAAAGGGGACGCCTTAGATCCTTAACCGGTGTTAGTCCGCCCCTGTTTGTTGTTTTTTTTTAAAACATGACGTCAGTGTACAGGGGCGGATCTAGACAACTTTGACGGGGGGGGGGGGGGCAAAACTTATTCATTGTTGAAAATTGGTCTAAGAACAAAAAAATATTTTGATAATTTAATGATGTCTTACCTAAACTCCCCCCCCCCCTTAAATCCGCCTCTGTCTATGTATGTAGTTTTATTATCTTACAAAATTTTGTGTCAGTACTTACACAGCTAGTTCTCAATGCCGAGTTTAGAGCAAAGTACAGACCCCCCCCCCCCCCCAAAAAAAAAATAAATAAATGACTTACACAAAGTGGACTAATGTATTATAACTATATACTGTATACATATTCATTGCTTAGACCCACACAGATTGGTCACAGTATGCCATGTCGAACTATACAATAACTCCAGTGAGTGAATCGGAAGAGAACATAACTCTTACATTTAAATTAACCGCGACAGTGACACAGTTGTCTTTCTCAATTCTCGCCCCCCCCCCCTTTACGGAAGTTCATCGCAGAGTGGTCTCTCTGTCAAAGCCGTCAACTTGTCGATTTCTCCTTTGATATCCAATCCAACATTTTGTTTTTTTGTGTCGGTGTGTGAAACAGGAACACGACGTTCAGATAGACAGTAAATTTGTTACGCTGGTCTTGGAATGCCTGCTTGTTAAATATGGTTATAACCACTAGCTCACGTTTTTTATTTGCATGTAGAATTAATAATACATGTGTAAATTCCTTTCCTTGTTGTTTTCTTCACGTGAATGAATGTTGTGGAAAGAAGTACTCTATTCAAAGTGTGTACTATTGTAGTTTATTGTACCCTCCATAGCTCATCAAGTGAAACTACCGGTTAATTAAGTGGCTATAAATACGGAACAATAAGTTCAGTTGCCCCGAATATGGAGAGACCAATAAACGCTAAACAGCCCGTAATATCAGTGAAAAGACGATGCCAAAGATATACCCGATTGACAAAATTCTCTACTCTAGCAAGTCCTATTCAATTACCGACTTCTGTCTCCAATACACAGAGCTAATAGACATTATAAACTGTTTAAAAAATAGACGACATTTTGGGTTGTCCGGAAAATCGAGATGCGCCCCCTACACACACCCACCCACCCACACACACACACACACACACACACGCCGCCATGTTGTTGTTGTTGTTATTTTTTCATTTAACAATATTCTACAAAGTCAGAAAATAGAAAAATTAGCACCGTTCATTGAATGAGTACACAAATTAATAAATGAAATAATACGTGTATATGTGTGTATATATATATATATATATATATATACATATGATATATATATATATACGTATATATGTGTATATATCTCTGTATATCCTACATCTCCCATCTCTATACACGGCCTGGTGTATACCACTCTGGAAGTGAGTCTCCTGTGTGTCACGTCAAATATAAAACGAATCAATAGATCTTGGGAAACAGAGTGTACGCCAGATACTTAAGCTTATTAAAAGCAATAATCCTTCCCTTATACCACCCACACCTCCCCGCGCGCGCCACGTCAGTGACTCACCCCCCCCCTCAACCCCACCTGTCTCCCCCCGCAAAATTGTATTCTCCCCTCCCCCCCCCCCCGATAAAAACAGTCAGTAGTTCTCACAATGTTGTCAAGAACGTCTCCCTTAAAATGTTGTGCTAGCGTGCATGCCGGTAGTTTGGTGGGTGGGATAGCTGTCACGTATTGAGACAAATTGAATGAAAAACATTTTATAGGTCAGTTGCCTGTGAATCGTGGGGTGTACTGTCTCGGCTGTGGTGCTGGCAGTTGTTGTTGTTGGCGATGAAATAAAGACCAGGTTTTTATTTTTTTTCCTCTTAAGGTGGTCGGCGAACGAGACTTTTTAGCTCACTAGGTTTGAGTCAGATATGAAAACTATGGACACCAGTAATAAACTGTACCATCTCTAGTTACTGGGATGTACGGCAGGTCATTTTGCATTCCTGATACTGAAGTAAATAAAGAGGACAGGGATTTTTCTTTGTGGTGGGGCGGGTGGGGGGGGGGTTTAGGGCGTCGATCTTAAGACCCAGGGCTTCTTATATTGCAAATGAAAGTTTTCGATTTTCTCTCCCCCCCCCCCCCCCCCATTGTCACTAAGTGCAGGAAAATCATTGTGGAAGCGTCCCTATTTTGTCAGCAGCCTAAGGTTTTTCAACCCCCGCCGTGCCTCCATTGCCGTCGCACTCTTGACTGTGGGTTTGGTGGTGAAGAGTATTATAAACACCATTCTGTTGGTGGTTCATAGGATCTTTGAGATAAACACCATTCCGTTGGTGGTTCATAGGATCTTTGAGGTAAACACCATTCCGTTGGTGGTTCATAGGATCTTTGAGGTAAACACCATTCCGTTGGTGGTTCATAGGATCTTTGAGGTAAACACCATTCCGTTGGTGGATCATAGGATCTTTGAGATAAACACCATTCCGTTGGTGGATCATAGGATCTTTGAGGTAAACACCATTCCGTTGGTGGATCATAGGATCTTGGATATAAACATTTTCTTCATTTTTGAGTAAAAAAACCCATTCTGTTGTTGTTGTTTTGATTTGTTTTTTTTCCTAATGACCAATTTTATCCACGTTTAATATATAGATGCCGTCTCTCGATCTATATACATGCCTAACCGTCACCTCGGACTGCAACGACCACGGACTGGCAAGTGTAACAGTTTTTCCCCCAATAGGGTCCGAAACTCGAAACCTACAGCTTGATACCACGCCTATGAACTCAACGAAACTGAGTTACTCTCCACTCATGTCAACCACGTCGATACTACTCATACCATGTCACCCCGACCCTGTAAATGGGATTATCGTGAATTACACACACACACACACACACACACACACAAACACAAAGTGTGAATGGTTTACGTTTGTTTTTTTTTTTGTTGTGTTGTTAGCTAGTCCTGAAGATCTTCAAGTTGCGATCTTTTCAGCACAGTTCATTTTGTTTTTATTCTGGAAACTCTTTGCGATGCTGTTTAACAATTTGGAGTAAGTACTGCTTTTCCTCCTCTGATTTGGTGAGATATGAGTTGAATGATGACGCCAGTACAATACTCCGCACGGCACAGAATTAATTGCCTCAAGCAAGTGGCAAGGCTGTTTTTCTTATCCACTGAGACACGTTGAAAAAAGAGAACCAGAGGAATTAGCTCTGCACTAAGGTACCAGAGATGTCGGACAATCGTTTTCCATGCAGTCTGAGAAATGAAGGGAGAAACATTCTTATAATCAAGATACCCAAAGTTTTGATAGATGTGTACCTTTTTTTTTTTTTGATTTCCATAATATTGTTTACCCCTTGTAGCGAAAAAAAAAAATTATATAAATAATAGCGGTGTGAGTTCTGCGTTAAATCGAAAGTAAAAAAAATTAATACAACAGTATTCCAGTTTAAAATTCAATCATGAAAAAATCGGATCTGCCCGAAACCAAAAAATAACCTAGCCTACCGATCAAACCAAAGGGGATATATCTCTATGCAAAAGTTTTGCAGGGTACAGCTTGTATAAATATATTGCTCTTACGGACATGGTTTCCCCTCATGTTTTTCGCTTTAGCCGAACATGTTTACCCGATGTTCTCAATCCCCGTACAGAGCATACCCCAGCCAAACTCTTACCTTACCCCCTGGGGTAGGCGTACCACACTTTGGGAATTATTGAACTAGACGAACGCATTATGTGGGAAAAGACAAGAGAATACTTTTTGAAGTAACTGGGGATCTTCACAAAGTCACATTCCTAATATTTGTCTGTGTGTGTGTGTGTTTGTGACAGAGAGAGAGAGAGAGAGTCTTGTATGGCTCTTTGTGCACAGCAGTAGATGTATACATTACATTAGCTGATTAAATCTGAAGATACAACAAGTATTTCTCCCGTTATTCTAAGGGCTTAAGTTCTCTATTATTCCTCTGTACACCCAAAAACACCTCAGCACACATACACACAAATGAAGCTTACAATCATACAATCACTCACGTCAGCACTGGCACATATATATTTGTTAGATTCGCAGAGTGTATATATGATACACATTTCTTAATCAGATTCTGGCGTTTATTCTTTAAAAAAAAATACAAACATTATTCTTCTATTGTGTGTGTGTGTGTGTGTGCCAAACAAAGAAGGGACGAAGGGAGAGAACACACGTATTTCTTACTTGGACTATTTCCCCTAGTTGACCCACTCAAGAACGCGGCGAGGAAGTGAATGTTCTTCCTCTGTGTCTGATTGAAAGTTGACCATAGAGCTGGACTGTGAACATGGTCATTTGAAATACACCAAGTACCGTTTGAAGACCGTAAAATGATCAAGATATTAAAACGGCGAATCTTAAAAAATATGATATTAAAGGTTATTTATTATTTTAAGAGCGATACATACCGAAACTAAAACACATTAGTCACTTATAGAAAGTTACTTCACTTTGATACTGTTGAGTTTTTAACAGTTAATCTATTTCTTTCTTTATTTTGTTGTATGTGAATATGTACTGAGGTTACTGTAAATAAGAATCTTTGTAGAAATTCATTTTACTTTGTTAGTATTGAATTAGTAACCACTTTATACTGTTAACACGCCTTTAAATAATATGAATGTTGTGGTATTTATTACTGTGAAATAAAGGAACGGGTATGTTCAGGACCGTTCTTTGATACTTAAAGGCCTTAGGCATAGACTTCCAGAGGTGTTTGGAGGTTCCAAGGCATAGACTTCCAGAGATGTTTGGAGCCCCCTAGGCATATACTTCGCCAATGACTGTCCAGTTAAAAGGCATCAAGGAAGGCCAGCTACAACTCTACTATCCCCCAACCTCCTTTTATTGTTCCGTTACGCCCTTGTATTCAACACACACACACACACACACACACACACAAATCGCACATTGTAATTTATCTTAAAATCAAAAACATGTAAAACTATATTTTTTTTTATAGGTCATTAAAGTGCGAGATCAAAATGTTAGAAATTTTCTTGTGTATTTTTGAAGACAAGGACAAAGAGTCTTGAACGTGTGACTTGGCAAATAATTTCTGAATGTTGAATGACACGTGATTCAAGATTGAAATATTTTATGGTTTGTTTAATTCCATAAAACAGACAGATAAATCCACTTTTTTTGCAATATCTCACCGCATTCATTCAGATTCAGCTTTCATCACGTGAATCTATTGAATTTATTTTTCCAGATTTTTAAGAACGAATTTCAATGAAAATGTCAAATTGTTATTAGAATAATTGTTATTTTTTGTTGTTGTTGATGTAGCATTGGTGAATCTGAATGTCTGGAATCAAATCTCAGATTGTCCACTTTTATAGACACACATACACACAAAGACACACACACACACCAACACACACACACACCAACACACATACACACACTATTTCTAAGATTCTCTTTTTTTTTCTATTCCCTTTACCGATGTGGGCGGAACATACTTTTTCAATATAGAAGGGCGGCACCTGCCGTACTTTAAATCTTGTCAGCTTGGTAATGATTGGGGTGCCACCCACATTGATGTCTGCTCCTGGAGTGGCTAAAGATTCATGTCCGCCCTTGGAGTGCCCCGCACGCTAGTGACTCTTGATTCATGTCCGCCCTTGGAGTGACCCCCCACGCTAATGACTCATGATTCATGTCCGCCCTTGGAGTGCCCCGCACGCTAGTGACTCTTGATTCATGTCCGCCCTTGGAGTGCCCCCCCCCACGCTAGTGACTCTTGATTCATGTCCGCCCCGGGTCGCCTCTCACGCCGGTTACGCCGCTGTAGCCAGGCCAAAGATTCGACGACCTTACTGTTTATTCTTGGATTTGAACCCCCCGCCAGCACCGAGTGAACTGAAGGACGGGATCTCCATAAAACTTTACATGGCCTAGTATTTCTTTTTTTTAAATAACAAAAAAATATGTTATCTTTATTTTTTTTTTACATTACGTTGGTAGTTAATTAATATATATAAATTATTACTCCATAGGATTATTTGTTTTCAATATGCAAACAGGAAGTTTCCCCTCTACTGTATCCAAGTAACTCCCAGCGTACCAAAGAATTAATAAATACACACAAGCTAGTAAGCTAATTTCCTGGTTTTTCAGACCCCATTAAGTCATTGTTTTATCGTATGATCGCATGATAATAAAATAATAATTTTACAATTGTGGTAATTTTTGTATCTACATCAGAAGAAAGTTATTGTGAAATGTATGTTATAAAAATTGAGTTAATTTGTATCTATATAGATATTGGACAATTTATGATTATTTAGAAAGATATTTGTTGGAGGCGATCAGAACTAAATGGGGAAGGTGAAATAACTGGGGGAGGGGGGGTAGGGGGTTGACGAGGAGTAGGGGAAAAAAGGACCAGTAAAACATTTAATAAATTTATTCAAATAGAGAGACCTAGATACGGGGATGGGGTGGGTGGGTTGGGGAGGGGGGGTAGAGTTGAGCGAGAGACGAATAATAGAAGAACTTGTGTAAGAAATGAAGTGATGGAAGAAATGTAGTGATAGAAGAAATGAAATGATGGAAGAAATGTAGTGATGGAAGAAATGAAGTGATGGAAGAAATGAAGTGATGGAAGAAATGTAGTGATAGAAGAAATGAAATGATGGAAGAAATGTAGTGATGGAAGAAATGAAGTGATGGAAGAAATGAAGTGATAGAAGAAATGAAGTAATGTAAGAAATAAAGTGATGGAAGAAATGTAGTGATAGAAGAAATGAAATGATGGAAGAAATGTAGTGATGGAAGAAATGAAGTGATGGAAGAAATGAAGTGATAGAAGAAATGAAGTGATGGAAGAAATGAAGTAATAGAAGAAATGAAGTAATGTAAGAAATGAAGTGATAGAAGAAATGAAGTGATAGAAGAAATGAAGTGATGGAAGAAAGGAAGTGATGGAAGAAAAAAAAATTGGAGTAAATTAAACAAATCGATGCAAATCCGTTCCTATAGGCTGTTGGGTCAATTAAAGTTAAACATCCACGAGACTGTGTGTGTGTGTGTGTGTGCGTGTGTGTGTTAGTGTATGTGTGTGCGTGTGTGTGTGTGTTAGTGTGTGTGCGCGCGTGTGTGTGAGTTAGTGTGTGTGTTAGTGTGTGTGTGTGGACATTATACAGGGCACCTAATATTTTTTTTCGTCGCTGCAAACATCAACTTGCCGCCCTGTTCTACTCTCTAATGATCTGTTGTTATGGACTCAATTTTTTTTTTCCTTGTTCAAGGGAGCGAATTTCGATCAACAGAAATGAAACACACACACAAAAAAAAGTTCATTCCGCTCCAGAGTTAACGTCCCTGGTTTTAGCTCATCTTTAGGCGTTACCTCGATCAGTTCAATTGACCGTATACAAAGGTCGAGGTCACTGTTTGGCCTGTAATTTTTTTTTTTTACTGTTTGTTTTTTTTTTATTTTTTTCTTCTAAGGACTCACTTTTTTCGAAACATGAACTTGTTGAATTATGTGAGAATGGGGTCAGTTACTTAAAGTTGAGTCATAAAGAGAAGTGGTTCCCCCCCTCCCCAAGTAAATTTTTCTCGCCGAGGACAAGTCAACGTTAAATAATTTCACCCTTTTTTTTAAGGGGCGGCGCGGGGGGGGGGAGACGTTAATTATTTATATTTTACTAGTTATCAAAGGCCCGGTACCCGGACCGGCGAGTAGGCACACAGTTGGAGTTGAAAATGGTGATATATATTTTAGCGCGTTAACAATCAGTCTATATCAGAGGTGTGCGGATCTTGAAATTTAGCGTCCGCGTCCGTCCGCGGATTTCTATCAATGATCCGCGTCCGCGTCCGCAGAATCTTACAACATTGGTCCGCAGTCAGTCCGCATTGCTAAAATTTAGCTGTTTAAATGACTTGAAATTTTTTATGGTAACGCTAAAGAAGATCCGCGTCAGTCCGCGAGTCCGCAACTTAACCATACGAAGCATCCGCTGTCAGTCCGCTGATTCGGAAAAGTCTGCGGATCTGCGTCCGCAAGCGGACGCGTCCGCTGTCCGCTCATCTCTGGTCTATATACTTGCAGTGGCCCCAAGGACATGAACAGATTATTGTAGCCAAAATACATTTGAAAATATGGACACCTAATAATACATCAAATAAAATTCATATGTTAAATAGTTCCTCCCAAAAAAAATAATCCTCACTATGGGTAGACATAAACAACAACTCTTAAAATCATATTCCTTCATAATATTTTAATGGACTCCTTTCCAAACAGTTATTCATTTAATGTTTTATGATGTTCAACATGGCGTATTTAAAAAAAAAAAAAAGAGAGACGTGAGTGAGTGCTTGTGTTAAGCAAAACGCTACATGTTTACCAGGTGGTTTATTTACTGTTTTACATTGTAGCATAGTACAATTAACTAAGAAAAATTGCCGACCCGGCAGTGCAGAACCTAGGAATTTACGGGCCCGGTGGCTTGGCCTCTTTGGGGGCTGCCCTGCATTTTGGCATGAGATAATTTTTTGACGCTTCTCAAGCTTGGTCCCGAGAAGACAGAATCGTTGTGTAGCTTTAGCTGACCTTCAATTAAAAACATAGTATTCCATCAATGCAGTTGAGGCCGCAGACGCAGAAAACATTAGGCCTCTTAAAAAAGAAAGACATATCAAAGCTTTCAACATTATAGTTCTGTGAAGCCAATGCCGAACCAAGGGATTTTAGGCATCTTCGGGAGCCACTACATTTTGACATGAGATAATGTACTTAATATTTAGTTTAAAAAATATTTTGGGGGCCCTCCTGAAACTGGGCCCCCTCCATACACCCTCTGTGTGAAGCCCCCATCATAAATGATTAGTTTGCATTGTAAACGTTGTGTACGGCGCTACTCAAAATCAACCCTTATTCATTTCATTCATGTGACGTAATAGTCAAAAAATAAAAAAAAAGTGACGTATATAAGGTTAGTAATAAAGGGAAATAATTGTACATTAGAAATAGACATATTTTAGAAATAATAACAATTTAAACAATATAAATATTACATTATATTTAGCTATCCATAATTTTGGTTTAAAATTGAAATTGTGGAACATAACACAGAATATTAATTGAACGATTTCTGTAAATATTTCTTTTACGATCGCTTCTCATTTATTAACAAATTGAACACCATAGATTTATTACGTTACTGTGAGATATAGATAGGTCTTTGGAACCACTTTTGCTTAAATATTTGTTTCGGAGAGTATCACAGACTATTTGGCATGATTTTGTGTTACTTCTCCTAAGATCGCTTCTTGCCCATTGGTAATGATTGAGGCGGTCGAAAACAGTATCACATTGTGATTGCCAATTGGCATTCACGATCTTACCTGCCGTATGTTAGTGTACGGTTTTTTGTCACCTCGGCACTAAACATACGGCTGGTCCAATGTCAATTCTGGCAGCCATGTAGGAGACTTTTTACTCGGCTGGCCAGTTGGTAGCCGGATTATGCATGTTAAGAAGAAAACAGTAAATGTTTCTGCCATCTTTGAATTGTCTATGCCGCCATCTTGGATGAATTGTTTATGCCGCCATGTTGGATGACAGACGGAAGTCGCGATGACAGACGGAAGTAGCGATGACAGACGGAAGTCGCGATGACAGACGGAAGTAGCGATGACAGACGGAAACCGGAACATATGATGTAAAATTTGTATTATAGATACAAGCTGTACCCTGCAAAACCTTCACATAGAGTTATACCCCTTTAGGCTTGATCGGTAGGGTAGGTTATTTTTGGTTTCGGGCAGATCCGATTTTTTTTTCATGATTGTATTTTAAACTGCAATGCTGTTTAATAATTTCTTTACTTTCGATTTAACGCAGAACCCAAACCGCTATTATTTATATGTCAGATTGCTTTCATTTACAATGTCAATGTCTATCACTGCAGCTCAGCTCCCGGTTAACCACTCGTCCGTGGGAAGTCGCAACAATGTCGAGATAAATACACCACAGTAAATAAAAAAAAAAAGGAAATAATTGACTATTTCTTGGGTGGCCAAGTACCATTTGATCCACGAACCGGTGTAGGTCCGCGGCCCGGGGGGGGGGCTGGGGAACTGATGTAGATGATAAAGATTTTGTTTAAATTGAAGGGAGGGGGGAAGGGTGTAGAGAGGGTGTGTGTGTGTGGGGGTGGGGTCGTTACATTAAGCTGACATGTAAACCTCATTTTTTTGTTGTAGACATTCTCTGAGAGAATTGGAGTTGCATAAAGGATGTGTGTGTGTGTGTGTGTGGGTGGGGAGGTGGGGAGGGGACACTAATCAGGATACACGAGACTCAAGGGGTTTCCCCATCTCTTCATTCATGGCGTAACATAAGCAAGGAACTCAAATTGTTTACTTTTTCTTAAATGTAAAGTTTCAATAGGACTAAATCTTACATCTGAGCTAAATATCGATTTCATTCATCAGCATTCTCCCCCCCCCCGGCTTCTCCTAAATCATTAGTGGGGCACTTGACATGTAAACTTCACAATTTGAAAACCACTGTTTAATCTAGCAATATCTTCCTCAATATATCTATCTATAATTTTCTTTTCTCCCCTTCACAACTAGCCAACATGAAAAAGAGCTGCTTATCAAGGGGCGACAAGAAGTTGGCGATGATCTACTTTAAATCCCCCCACTGGATGAAGGATAGTTTCCCCTTGGCTGGTCTCGTGCTCATCAAATACATCTCCACGCTGAAAGAGTTCTAAAAAAAAAATACTCCATTTTTTTTTTGTATATATTATTTTATCTTCCTTCGAATCTGTTCATTGTGAGCATTGTCCTTGAATGGCAGTTATTAGCTATCGGGAAAACTACATGAACATTAATACAAACTGTGAAAATCAAAATGTCACCAAAGACATAACTTAGGGAAGGGCATGGCACACGTTCAGGACGAAAATCACGATTGAAACGTGAAATCATGATTGAAACGTGAAATCATGATTGAAACGTGATGAGGAATGTGTCATGGATTTAATATATATCGTATCGCTTGGAGACAGTTATGAAATTTTAGAAATTAGCCTAAATATCAATTTACACAAAATTGTCTGCAATTGAGCTGCATATTAATTGATTTTTTTCGGAGCTATGAAAATGAAAAGTGTATAAAGGGATACAAAAGAATAATAATACATGTGTGTGTGTATATATATATATATATATATATATATATATATATATATATATATATATATATACAGGTTATCACTTCCATAGCCTTTACACAATCGATTATGACTAAGTTAAAGTTGATAATGAAAAAAGAAACATCTCATTTTGTAGTATATCGGGTAAAGTTTTTTTGTTTTTTTTTGCATAATTACAAATAGCGCGCCAGCCTTTAAAAAACGAACTTCTGAACTCAGCACTTTTAGTAACCCGTGCTAAACTTGAGACGCTATATTCTCTTTCCGCTATTTGCCTAATTATTTAAACTTTATCAAAAAAAAGTAATTCGATCTCCATAAGAATTAAATTAATTGACATAAACGTTTCGAAATAGGGTTACGTCATACGGGAAGACAAAAACGTATTCAATATTTCAAACCGATGAGGTTTCAAGAGGTTGGCGATAGTGTGTTTCGAATTTTACCAAATCATCCGTTTACCGCAAGGGGGACGGAAGGTCGTGTGGTGTAGAGCGCTCGACTGTCGACAGGAGGGTCCCGGGTTCGAATCTCAGTGAGATCCTTGGGATCCCCCAAGTCCACCCAGCTTTAAATGGGTACCCAACATTAAGTTGGGGGAGTAAAGGCGGCTGGGCGTTGTGCTAACCACACAATCCCTTCATATGCCGAGGTTATAGAAACAGATGAATTCTACACTTCATCTGCCCCGATGACCCGTTAGGGTTAAGGGAACTTTACTTTTTATCCGAAACGAAAAGGAAGAGTTTAATTTATGACGTTCAAGACACTGATTGTACGATTTGACATCTTTATTGTGCATATGTGTTAGTGTGCATATGTGTTAGTGTGCATATGTGTTAGTGTGCATATGTGTTAGTGTGCATATGTGTTAGTGTGCATATGTGTTTGTGTGCATATGTGTTAGTGTGCATATGTGTTAGTGTGCATATGTGTTTGTTTGTGTGCATATGTGTTTGTGTGCATATGTGTTAGTGTGCATATGTGTTTGTTTGTGTGCATATGTGTTTGTGTGCATATGTGTTAGTGTGCATATGTGTTAGTGTGCATATGTGTTAGTGTGCATATGTGTTAGTGTGCATATGTGTTAGTGTGCATATGTGTTTGCGTGCATATGTGTTTGTGTGCACATGTGTGTGTGTGTAGTCTGTCTATCGTCATGGAAAATCTATGCAAGCATCTTGTCGCCGACCTAACCCTTGCTAACAAACTGCACCATCCACTGGCAGTTTGCGGCCTATACGATCAAAAGGCCTTGAGAGAGAGGAAACTTAAGCAGGGCCGTAACCAGTAAAAGTAGGCTACACACACTATATTCGTATGGCGCCCTTCACCCCACCCCCACCCCCAGTGAATAATATATTCATCTTTCTAACATATGGACACTTGCTCAGGCCACTGGATCCCAAGCCAGTGATGTGCTGGACCCCCCTATATGAATGCAATATGAGACCCACTGTTGTTCGATAAAACCAATGACAATTTAAAAAAAAAAAAATCACTCCTGAGCACAATTATCAACCAATAGACAGACTACTGAGTAGACATACAGAGTAGAGCTCCATCAATTGGCTGGAAGAAAAGTCTGTGTGTGGGTCCAAGATTGAGAACTGCCCAACCCCCCCCCTCCCATACCTCGCCTCTGTCGACCCCCCTCCTCCCCCCCCCCCCCACTCCCGCCCATTTCACGAGATTGATTAGGTCAGAGGTCATATGTTGCGCGTGTACGTATAATTCAGAAAAAGATTTCGATCTTGTTATGTCCCTAAGAGTACTTCGTTGAATTGATGACGTGTAACTCATTCTTTTTTTTTCTCCTCTGTGGCAGCAGGCCTGCAATAAAAATATCTAGGAGGTACTACAGTTAATGTCAGATTTAATTTAAAAACAAGTTTTTTTTTGTTTGGTTTTCAATATTAATATCTTTATTTCTTTCTCACATTTCCAACCGGTTTTTTTTTTTGGTGTTTAACTTGTAGGTTATGTCGTGATTCTATTCTGAGGTCTGATAACAGATCATTTATAATCTGAGTGTCTGAAGCTCTAGTTAACAGTCATCTGAGAACAAGAAATTAGATATATCGATTAGTTACTAGTAAGGGGGGGGATTTTACTCTTTTATTTAAAATATCTTATGGGTATTTGGTTTCACGTACTATTACTATTACACCTAGTATTCCTCTTACAAACAAATATTATGAATCAGTTGAACTAAATCAGTTGAACTAAATCAGTTGAACTAAATCAGTTGAACTAAATCAATTAAACTAAATCATTTAAACTAAATCAGTTGAACTAAATCAGTTGAACTAAATCAATTAAACTAAATCATTTGAACTAAATCAGTTGAACTAAATCAGTTGAACTAAATCAGTTGAACTAAATCAGTTGAACTAAATAAGTTAAACTAAATCAATTAAACTAACTTATTTAAAGTTAAACTAAATCAGTTAATCTAAATCAGTTAAAATAAATCAGTTAAAATAAATCAGTTAAAATAAAATGTGCCTACCAATATACCGGTCTTAATATCGAGCAATCAGTTATTCTTTCTATCAATCGAACAATCCCACAACAAATCAATCAATTGATAAATCAGTCAATCGATCGAACAATACGGCAATCAATCGATCATTCGGTCAATCTATCTATCGATCAGTCAACTAATCTATCGATCAGTCAACTAATCGATCCATAAATTAATCAATAAAGCAATCTATCAATCAACCGGTGTATATGTTAAATTTCGTCTGTCAGTCTGTCTGTGCGTCAAAACATAAAAGAAATATGTCTGTCTTTATGAGGTAAGACAGAAGTGTTTTTAAACCATCTGGTTTTTAATTTCTTCCAGACATTTTGATTGGATAATATAAAACACAGACACACAAATCTCACAAAACACGCCTTACCATACATTAAACACAAACAATTCACAGTCATACAATTTCCATCCATAAACCAACAAGTGTGTGTGAAAATATGACAGAAAGTATCCGACAATAAATCCCTAGCCAGAAACCAAAAGTCACACGCTTTTTTTTTTCTTTTCTTAAAATAAATCCTCATCTTGACACAGAGTGACAAACTCGGTTGAAAATATCTTGAGTCATATTTTTTTTTTTCTTTTTGGGCCAATTGGAACAAATTTCTGAGACCATTCTCTGAGTTAGGGTGGTAGCTACTGATACAATAAAAAAAAAAGAAAGAAAGAAGTCGAAAAGGTTGGGGGAAGGGGGGGGGTGGTATGACAAAAATAGACAAAACATGAAATAGAAAGAAAGAAACATTTATGAAAAAAAAAAAAAGAATACGGCTGAAGATTGTTAAGACACAGAGATTAAACACCAGATAGAAATATTTTCTGACGAGAAAAAAAATGAAATAAAAATAAAATTGTAGCAGGGAGTGAAAGAGACTCCGAGATCTTTCAAGTCATTACTACAGCCTCATGAGCCCGACTGGTGTAATTATCAAGTATTGTCTTGTAATCATAACTGGTCGGTCGCTGCTGGTCGAAATGGTTCTTTGGGTGAAAGGGGTGGGGTGGGGGGAGGGGGGGAGGGGCAGTGAGGGAAAGTTAGATAACTTGAGTAAAGAAAAAAAATCAAGGGACTTAACAAGGAAATGTTTTAGAAGTTATGTTCTCTTGGAGCACAAGACTTTTTTTTATTTTTGTTTTGTTAAAAAATGTTACATGAAAGAAAGAGTTTTTGACTTTTGATGTTTTCAATATAAATGTTGAATAGTGACATAAATATATGTTTTTTTTTTTACTTTTACCAGTAAGTATGTAAATTGAAGTAACACAGCGAATAGTTGGGGACTACAGATGGAAGGTAATTTAAAAAAAATACTTAAGGGTAGTCTCCGGCAATGGGGAGAGATTGTATGAACGTAACGACCACAGGTGTGTGTAAACTGTCATCAACATGGTATCTATCTGTTAATAAATCTATCGATGTATATAAACTGTCATCAACATGGTATCGATCAGTCAATAAATCTATCGATGTATATAAACTGTCATCAACATGGTATCGATCTGTTAATAAATCTATCGATGTATATAAACTGTCATCAACATGATATCTATCTGCTAATAAATCTATCGATGTATACAAACTGTCATCAACATGGTATCGATCTGCTAATAAATCTATCGATGTATACAAACTGTCATCAACATGGTATCGATCAGTTAATGAATCTATCGATGTATTTCTCTGCCTACCTTTAGTTTATTGATTTGATATAGGGGCCTACTAGTAAACGTTGACTAAAGTTTTGATTCAGTTAAGTATACCCATTGCTACATATGTATCAATATATACTTGTTTATAGATCGAGGTCGGCTAACCTTTTAGCCCGCGGTCCACAATGGGCTCTTAATTCTGGCAAAGTACATAAGTATGTAAAAGCGTTTAAAAGAAAGTGATATAAATGTGATGTTAGGGCCACTGATTTGAACGAGCGGAACATTTCGCGGGCCGGGTCTAGGTTACTGACGGGTCAGTGCGTGGCTTATGGGCTTTAGTTTACCCATGTCTGGTGTACATCTTTGTGTGTGTGTGTGACTATAGGAGATTCACGCTGCAATATTTATGTATCGGTTTTTCTCTATCGATTTATTGTATCTCTTTAGTTTGTGTGTTTTTGTTTTCTGTCTATAAAATGTTCTCCAATCATCACATAAACTGTAAGCTCTGGGGGAGAAATACGCTGTACTGAATAAATCGTTAATATTGTATGAACATTGGCGTAATGTTTTCTTTCTTTTATATCGAATTTGATTTTTTCACAGAGATTTGAACCGCCATTTAAATTTTTTTAAAAATCACACCGTAACATGCACTTGTTGATTATTGATTGTTTGCTGAATATGAATATCAATCACAATATGTATTTTTTGTTTATTTTGGAGTTGGGAGGAGTTGGGGGGGGGGGGTGTTTGTTGATTTAAAAAAAAAAGACTTACTTTAGAATCGATCTCTCTCTCTGTGTTCGAGTAATTTCCGATATGACACATGAGACGTTGACCAGGAAGTTAGAATCCTGATAGATGATATGGCCTGGCCAGCTGATGGGCATTCTGTCTGCATATCAATATTGCTGCACTGTGAACAGGGACTCTTATATCCATGTAGCCATCTAAATAGAAGTCAATCAATCTAAGTAGTAGTTTATCCATCCAAATAGCAATCCGTCCATCCATATAATAATCCATCCATCCAAATAGCAATCCGTCCATCCATATAATAATCCATCCATCCAAATTGCTAACTATCCATCACATTAGCAATCTATCCATCTATTTATTCATCTTTTTATCATTCTTTTCATCTATCTATATAATTATCCATTTATTTGTCTATTTGAGTATCTATCTCTCTCATCTATTTTTCCATCTATCCATTCATCTAACTATTGGTCTAGCTATCCAGCAATCTATCAATCTATCTATCAATCCATCGATCTAACTATCAATCCATCTATATATCAATTCATCTATCCATAAATCCATCCATCTATCAATCCGTATTTCTATCAATCCATCTATCCATCTATACTTCTTTATCACGGTACCTTCAAATGTATTTCTTCCATCCACATGAATATTTAAACACTTGTCACAGACATGCGTTGGTGTGACAGTTGTCAGTAATGCAGTCCCCTTTCAGTGTGAAAGTAACATGACAGAGTGGCAGTCCCGTGACAGAGTGGCAGTTCTGTGACAGAGTGGCAGTTATGTGTTAGTATATTGCTCCGTGTGACAACTATATTCTTAATCTAAGTGCGACCATCGTATTTACGTGCAACAGCCCATTGTGAATTCTTATAACGGGGCTAACATATGTTTTTTACCGCGACGAATTGATTTCCCTTGAACTAAACATTTTTAAAGCATTAAGCCTTTTTGCACTAAGACACCATTCAAGCAGAAATTCTGAAGTGTGGCAAAATCTAAAATAACAGCTTTATCTAAACGGCTGATTACTGCATACTCAGCACAGAACCTTTTCTCAATCATCTTATATGTGAATTGGCCCTTAGCACAAACAGAAATAAGACTTGCTTGTCGTGATGCTCTATAGAAAACTGCACTAGCAAGAGGTTTCATATGATTTTATAAAAAATCAGTATATTTTGATAGTCAACCAGCTGGAACATTGATTTACTATGTCGTAAAAAACAACAACACTGAAACGTAGCGTATTAATACACTGTGAATGGCTTTTGAAATTCGCTGCGGTCTATATATAGATATCACGTGAGAGTTATGGAAATGCGTTATTGCTTTTGGTTTTTTGTTTTTAATTATGAATGCTTGCAGCTGTTTTTCTTGTTAGTAGCTGTTCAATTTCCGGCTGAATATCTCGGTGCTGACATGTTTCGAAAAAAGAATAAAACACCAGTCGTTCTCTCCTATACATTTGTTTAATAAAGTTGACATTATTTGCTTAGCACAGTCGACTCGGCAAGAAGCTCATGTACACACATTCTGTTATTTTTTTTTTTGCATTCATTCATTCATTCATAGCTGCTAGTTTATTCCCACGTGCATGTCTCGGTTACTTAGTGGTCAGTCGGTCAATGTTTTGATCTTTAACCACGATCTGCTCTACCTCCAGTCCAGTGGCTGTAGTGGTAGTTGACATCAACAACATGTTCAACTCTTCCACTCCTTCGGACCTATTTATTTGTATCATTGAGGGAGATACATGATACTATTAGAGCTATCTTAGTAGATTGGGTGGGTGGGGGGGGGGGGGTCTGGGGGAAGGGTGGATTTCGGAGAGAGACGGGGGGGAGGGGGTATTTGTTTTATAATATCGGACTGACATGTGAAACTTTAAACTCTCGTTAACTTGGCCATTTCTAACCATGGGAGGGGGGTCTTTTTTTTCAGCCGCTGGGATCCCGTTGGTATTGGGGGGGAGGGGATGGGAAATGTTCCCTTTTATCCTTTTACTTCCAGGAACTAACAATTGTAGCATCTGGTTGTAGTGGCATACTGACCATTAAGTCACCCCCACACCCACACAAACATACACACAAACCCAAACCTCTTAAAAATTTGTTCCCATGATTAACAAGATCGATTTAAAGTAACCATCATGTGGGCACCTGACGCATGGTGGCAACCATCATGTGGGCACCTGACGCATGGTGGCAACCATCATGTGGGCACCTGACGCATGGTGGCAACCATCAAGTGGGCACCTGACGCATGCTTGCAACCATCAAGTGGGCACCTGACGCATGCTTGCAACCATCAAGTGGGCACCTGACGCATGCTTGCAACCATCAAGTGGGCACCTGACGCATGCTTGCAACCATCAAGTGGGCACCTGACGCATGCTTGCAACCATCGTGTGGGCACCTGACGCATGCTTGCAACCATCAAGTGGGCACCTGACGCATGCTTGCAACCATCAAGTGAGCACCTGACGCATGCTTGCAACCATCAAGTGGGCACCTGACGCATGCTTGCAACCATCAAGTGAGCACCTGACGCATGCTGACAACCATCAAGTGGGCACCTGACGCATGCTTGCAACCATCAAGCGAGCACCTGACGCATGCTTGCAACCATCAAGCGGGCACCTGACGCATGCTGGCAACCATCAAGTGAGCACCTGACGCATGGTGGCAACCATCATGTGGGCACCTGACGCATGCTGGCAACCATCAAGTGGGCACCTGACGCATGCTTGCAACCATCAAGTGGGCACCTGACGCATGCTTGCAACCATCAAGTGAGCACCTGACGCATGCTTGCAACCATCAAGTGAGCACCTGACGCATGCTGGCAACCATCAAGTGAGCACCTGACGCATGCTGGCAACCATCAAGTGGGCACCTTACGCATGCTTGCAACCATCAAGTGGGCACCTGATGCATGCTTGCGACCAGTATTTTAACCCGCCCCCCACAGCCAGTCCGCTATTTTCTGGTCGTATGTTTAACTTGTAGCAGGTAAATATTTACGTCGTTCAGCAGCGGGAGTCAGTGTGAGTGATGATGTGCTAAAGTCAACCGCTCACGGCCGATGGGGCGGCTTAACGTGAACAAACAAACAATGCATTATTTTTTTTTTTAAAAAGCTTTGCCGATTGACATTGTCACTAAAATGTTGAACTTTATGAACACAAACCAAACGTTTCAGGAAACTAGCTTTCCGAAGTAAAATGATTGTACTTACAGATCGGGTTGACTATTATAACATAACAGAAACAGAATTCATCAAAGATTAGATAGATTCGATTATATATAAACTCGATTCCTGTCAAATGTCTAGTGACATTTGGGTAGGTGGCCGACATTGCATCCAAAAAGGCCACGTCACCTATGATGTAGCAGGAAGTGCAGAAAGACAGCGTTCTATTTATTGCACTAACACTTTGCTGCAATCAGCATTGCAAGAAATAGAACACCTTCATTACTCTGGCAAGAAAAAAATAAATAAATAAAAGCTTTTGCCAATGAAGACAAAACAGACATGTGATTTAATGCCACGAATGTATTGTGACATTGCTTTCACATACAGCTGACATATTTGATGGTAAATTGATACGTACAAACAAACCAAATGGCTTTTAAAACAAAAAAAAAACAACCTAAACAAAAAGTGAAGATACGGGGGAAAAAATAAAACAGGTAGAGGATGCGAAAGAGTATTTTCAGATTGAAATCAATAAACACGTTTCAAACACTCGGTATTAATTTTAAATGTAGTTTAGAACTAATATCAAATAACTATCCGTGCTAAATGTGATCTGGTTGCGTAGGGTGGTCTCTCCAAGCCCGTGAGCTGCGGAGAGTGAAAGACTCACTATCCCGGAGCACCATAGAGTCCGACATTTAATTATTTTTATATGTCTCTTTTTGTTTGTTAAGTAAATTTCCCAGTTCCCTTAGCCCTATTGTGCCGTCGGGGCAGATGAAGTGTAGAATTCATCTGTTTCTATAACCTCGGCATATGAAGGGATTGTGTGGTTAGCACAACGCCAAGCCGCCTTTACTTCCCCAACTTAATGTCAGGTACACCCATTTAAAGCTGGGTGGACTTGTGGGACGGCATATTTAACCTGGAAAAATTCCACGAGTCTCACCGACTCAGGACTCTCAGGTCGAAAGTCGAGTATCTACACCGCTCGGCCATCCGTCCATCTTTGTTAAGGGGCCCATCATTTTACTTCTGAGCCCGGGGGGTGGGGGGTGTCAACTGACCCATGTCTGTCTGTGTCTGAATACACTTACTGGGAGATTCAATGGACAGTCCTTAAAAAAAAAAACGTAAAAAGTGAAGAAATACCTACTAAAAAAATGTTAAGGTATGACCAAGACATTCGGTTATGTAAACTGGTTACGTGGTCCAAAGTGGTTGACAGTCACCAGTGCATATCAATAATTATAACCGTGCCCATACAACATTTTCACACTTATTACCAAACCCATAAACATACCCATAGCATACCCTTACATACCCATAACATACCCATACAATAATCATAACATACCCTTACATACTCATAACATACCCTTACATACCCATAACATACCCATACAATAATCATAACATACCCACAACATAATCATAATATACCCATACAATAATCATAACATACCCACAACATAATCATAACATACCCATAACATACCCATACAAAAATCATAACATACCCACAACATAATCATAACATACCCATACAATAATCATAACATACCCACAACATAATCATAACATACCCATAACATACCCATAACATAATCATAACATACCCATAACATAATCATAACATAATCATAACATACCCATAACATACACATAACACCCATAAAATACCCATACAATAATCATAACATGCCCATAGTATACCAATAGCATATTCATACAGTAATCATAACATACCCGTAACATATCCATACAATAATCAAAACACACCCATAACATACCTAATAACCATACAGATGCATCTTCTTTATGTAGAATCCCTAGAGAGAATGGAGAGAGAGAGGGAGAGAGAGAGAGAGAGAGAGAGAGAGAGAGAGGGGGTCCTAGTCTGAAGGTATTACTACGGATGATTACCTCGAATATGTCCGCTCTCATTCCCCCCCACCCCCAACCCTAACCCTTTGCCCAAACATCTTGTTGCCTTATTTTTTTTGGCCAGTAAATCTCTCCCTAGCCTCCCCCCCCCCCACCCTAGTAATAGATCCCTTGAATCCGCCCCATCTTCTCCTCAATTGAGTGGCCTTTCCTCCCTACCACCTACCGACATCTCCCTCTCTCTCTCTAAGTTCCAGCCATAACTTGTCCATTAGTTTTTCTATGAATGCTATCACCCCCCCCCCCCCTTCCTGAACATTACTTCTACAGCTTCTCTTTCCTGAAATCCGGTGTCCGTAGAAAACCGCAACGTCTGCGGGATTTTCCGTTCCTTCCCCTGTTATTGCCTCTCCAGCTACCCTGTTTTAGTCCCGTTTCTTCCCCCGACCCTAACTCCACCCGACCCCCCCCCCCGTCCCACCCACTCTACTTAAAAGGTTGTGGCTATAGTAACGTGTTACACATTTTTTTGGTTAAATTCTAAAATGAAATTTTGGCTGAGATTCATGAGAGAGAGAGAGAGAGGGAGGGAGAGAGAGAGAGAGAGAGAGAGAGAGAGAGAGATATATGAGAGGAGAGATGACAATTATTATGACATCATTATGACATCATTAGCGCTTCTCGACAGCCGTCGGACGGTGTTAAGATTCCACTTGACTCCAGGCGAGACGCCAGAGGGGGCGGGTGGGTGGTGGGGGGAGGGCGGGTGGAGTGGGTTACGAACGACTACCGCCATATCTCATTAATAAACTATGCATTATACATACTAAACCTCACAACTACTATTTGATCGAAATACATCATCTTGTGAGACGGGCGTAGAGAGACAGAGAGAGAGAGAGAGAGAGAGAGAGAGAGAGAGAGAGAGAGAGAGAGGGACGGTAAAACGGCGCACTGGGGGAGGGGGGTACGTGTGTCTAGGATTTAAAAAAAAAAAGTAATGTCTCTGTATCGTGCTGGTCGTGTGGCTGTGTTTCCCAAGTCTGATTAATTGGTGTTTATATTAACCGCGACCAGCGATGGGGGGCAAAAAACAAAAACAAAATGTAGAACACAAACCTAGTTGAGTACCTAGCGCCTCCATTCTCTCGTGCTCCTACTGTTCGTGAGTACTTCAGTGGAAGTACCGTGTGCCCAGTATTGCGTCATTCGATTGGGAACGGTACTGTGGGATGGTCAAAAAGGTACTTTGTGATGGTCAAAACTGTACTTTGTGTTGGTTAAAACGATACTTTCTGAAGGTTAAAACGATATTTTGTGATGGTTAAAACGGTTTTTTGTGATTATTAAAACGATATTTTGTAATGATTAAAACGGTACTTTGTGGAGGTCAAAACGGTACTTTATGATGGTTAAAACGGTATTTTTCGATATCAAAACGGTATTTTCTGATGGTCGCCTCTTCTTGGATAAGCTACTCACGGTTTGATCTCAAAAAGTGTTTGTCATTTTAAGCAAAATTTTAATGGATAAACGCATTCGAAAAAAAGCAGGGTCGAATTACTGTCTCTGAAGTTTTTTGCATGAAAAAATATATTAGATAATATTACATCTTTCAACCATAATCATATATTTACTTTCTATTTATTTCATATCTACTCGGTTATTTCTAAAGCCAAACATTTCTGTGATATTTGTATTTATTTATTTATTTATATTATATACATATATTTAAGTCTGTAAATCTTATGTATCTATATTTGTCTGTATCTATCTACATCTTTCTTTCTTTTGCTTTCTATCTATCTGTCTAATGTATGTTATCAGTTTATATCTAAGTGTATTTATATATATCTGTCTATTTATCTCTATCCGTACCCATCTACTTATGCGTCCATCTATATTGAATGATTTGTACATACGTGTACTCCTATCTTACTCAATGCACGTATGTTTGTCATTATTTCTGGCTGAAAGGCTATCAGCCCGTCAGTCCGACTACCTGTATATTGTAAGTGTGGTGAGGGGGAGGGGCAGGGGGGGGCGTTGCTGTAGGTGCGACGTCAGTTTTCTTAAGGAGCATGCTACTAAAAATAACATTTAAATATACCCATCTGTGTGTGTGTGTGTGTATGTGTGTTTGTATTACTGCCTGTTATGTATCGTATTGATTGAGCTGCTAAAATAAATAATTGCCCATTAATTAAGGCCAATTAATATCTCCATTAGCGGTATTTATATATATATATATAAAAGAAACACAACCAATTTCAAAAACAGCGGTATGGAGACCGTAGTCGTTTAATGCTAAGTGGTGGGTGCCTCTTGAGTTACGCCCCTGTTATCGACTTACCAAAACTACCACTACACCATACATCATCTACTACAACAACAACACCACACACACACACACACCCCTTTCTAGTTAGACACTGCTCAGGAAAACACCTGTGAAAGTACAACTTCCATTACTTCAACAACATACAACATTCTAATAAGCTGCTCCACCTTTTAAAAGATTATTTTTTTTCATGTCTGAATGGTCAGTAATGATGTACCCGGGGGGGGGGGGCGAACCTTACCCCACCCCCATCAGTCCCGTTCCCCTTGTCCCCTCTCAAGTTAGACACAATTCACGAAGACACCTGTAAAAGTACAACCTCCATTACTTCAACAACAACAAGAAGGTGACTGACCTGACAGATCGGTCAACACTTTTGTCTGGTTACCCTGATGTAGACTGACCATTGAGTGTGTGTGTGTGTGTGAGAGAGAGAGAGAGAGTGTTAGGGTGAGGGTGGAGTAAGTAAGTGGTGAAGGATGGTGCCTACGTTTGTTTGTTTGTTTGTTTTGTTTTTTTAATGAAATTCCCGGATGCTGAATATGACGTCATATAGATGGAATTTGATTGGCTCGCTATTTATTCATCCATTTTTTTTATGTGTTTAACGGTGTCTGGAACAGGGGCATCTCTGTCTCTGTCTAGAAGATGGCAAGAAATCAATGCCAATTAAAAGTCACAGGGTCTAAATAGGAACAATACTCCTGGGGCCCCAAGAAACTCTTGGGGGGTGGGGTGGGGGCGCATAAAAACCGGCGATTCACAATATTATTTTTTTCTTTTAAGATTTTTTTTTTTAAATTATGGTCTATGGGTGGGGGGGAGCTGGGGTTGGCACATTTATCATTTTTGGTTACATCAGGGGCCTAAAATATTTCCTTCGGGGGGGGCCTAGACACGAGGCTGATAACTGATTTAGAACTTGGGTGACTTAGTAATAAACAACATGACCGTGTAGTTAGCAAGGGCTGACTGATAGAAGAGATGACTTTACTATTAGATAGACTTGAGATACATACAGTGTTGATAGACATAAACTGAATACGTGAGATGAAGAATGATTAGTATTTTCATGAATTGATAGATTGATTCAAAATTGAAACAAACAAGCTGATTGATTGAGGATCGATTGACCGATAAATTAATTTATACATTTTCTGGTGTGTGTGTGTGTGTGAGTGTGTGAAGTCCCTGTTAGGATGAGATGAAATCTCTTAGATCCTAAAAACCACTAATGGGACTGTTTTTGCAGTGTGCCCTTCTTTCATCCCCACCATAGCCGATAGTGGTAGATATGGTAAATTAAATTAGATAACTGACTAAATGATTGATGGAGCCATTGATTGAAATATTTTCTGATAGATTAATAGATCAGTTGAGTTGATAGATTTTTTTATTGATACATTGATAGATTAATCTATTTAATAGATTATTTGATTGATATATTGATATATTAATCTACTTAATAGATTATTTGATTGATGTATTAATAGAATAGTCTATTTAATAGATTATTTGATTGATTGATATGTGTGACCTACATTACTAGTATTATTTCATCGATTGTTGGATTTTACCACACATTATATAATACTTAATCTATGGGTTGGACCTAAATTTCGATTCTTATCATTTATCTACAGCGGAATGATATCTTCTTCGTCCTAACCCTGTGATTAGCCGGAACTATTTTATTTCTAAGATGGAGTGTTTAAATTAAAGATGTCTTCTACTGGCCTCCCCTTAAATTAGCCATCTTTAGAAAAAAAAGGGGCGGAGGGGGGGGGGGAAGCTTAACAAACAAAAACAAAATTCCAAATTTTCACAAAAAAATTTTGATTTGATGTTTTGATGAATGAAACTCTTTGGTGACAAGAAACACAAAACTTTAGTAGACTGCTAGCAACCAGTTCAATAAGAAATATAATAGGCCTGTCTAGTAACTATATTCTTCATAAGTACAATCTAAGAATATTTTGACTTATTCATAGTTATTCCTTGAACTTGATATTCTTCTTTCACCGAAATTCGTTTGTAATCTGTAAATGTTCTGGCATTTTTTTTTTTGAAGCAGATTGACGATTTCTATTTCTTTTAGTTTAGCGATTGGTCGTCACCAATTCTCACTTGCGTTACAGTAGTAGTCCAGGCCTTGGGACTCATCGCGAGGTTTTGTTTACTGTTGTCCTGAGTTCATTCCTACTGTTTCCCAAACAGGTAAACAAATCTAGACCAGTGGTTCTCAAAATTTAACAAGTTTCGACCCACAAAGAAAAAAATCTGGCCGTCGTCTGCGACCCACTTTAAGGAAAGAAGCAAGAATGAATGAAAATAAAAGCTAAAAATTAACATCACTCATTCTCAACTAAATATTCATTAAAATTTTGGCAATCCACTTGAAATCAATTTGCGACACACAATTTGCGACACACAATTTGAAAACACCGGGTTGAGCCACTTTGAGAGAACAAAAAATTTCATAATTGTTTGTTATTACATTCTTTCATGATAAAACAATCTGTTTTTTCTTTTTCTTACAGGTAACTCTCTACGGTGTTAGTAAATGACTGATCAAATTCTACTTTCATCTAATATATATATAAACACATATACGTACAAAAGACCTGCTATATCCTTGTACTGCCTACACACATTTTGCTACGACGAACCAAGTTTTTCAAAACTTAGTTATCAAAAAAATCATAACTTTTTGAAAAGTCTCAAAACTGCTGAATTTCTGGACAAAAAAACTGAATGTTCCATATTCACTTACGAATGTTCATGACACGTCTTCGAAACGGAGACTAATGGCTGTCTTCGCCTATGCCAGACTTAGGGTGTGTCCATCTTGTCTGAGGAAGAAGTCGCAGGTCAGTACCAGGTAGAGAGCTTCCGTGATAAACTGAATACCTCGAATCAGAATCCGATATCATCTTGACCTCAGATATCATCTTTACTCCAAATATCATCTTGACTCCAAATATCATCTTGACTCCAAATATCATTTTGACTCCAAATATCATCTTGACATCGGATTTCTACCACCTGCTTTTCATAAGGAAGAAAAAAACTATAATTCGAGTGAAATTTCTTTCAGAAATCAGGATAATTATTTGTCTTCTCATTACACCGCAATCAATTAATTCAAACATAATTTAATTTGGGATAATTTGCTGTGAACTTTCCTGCCACATTGAGACTATAGCCGGGATATAGGCCAGTGCAAGAAGTAAAAAGGTGCTACAGGGTGAGTGTCACGTAATGTTTATTTGTGAGTGAGTGTCATGAATAGGTCAAGAGATTAACTGAATGGACGTGGGGGGGAAGGGGCCAATAATGTCCACCTGGACTGTGTGTGTGTGTGTGTAGGTGAGAGGCTGGATGCTGGAGAAGGCGTTGGTCAAGTCAGACCAAATGAGTCCAATGACTTATGACCTCCGCACTACCCCACGCCCCCAATCCTCCACTGCCCGCCGCCCCCCCCCTCCCAAGTATATTGCACAGCCTCGGATATAGTCAGTGTGTACAATTGGAACTTGCTGGGGGTGGGGGGATGATTAAATAAGCCTTTTAATGTTTACATATTGGTGTCAGAGATACATCCCCTCCCCCACCCTTATCACCGCCACCACCTCCCGGAGTGTCCAACTGATCTTAGGTTTGGTTAAGGGTTTTAACAAACGATAACAAGAGAACCAACTCATTATGTCATTATGGGATCTGTATGGGATCCGGGGTTTTTGTGACGTATTGGGAACAATTCGGTTGAGGAGACGCGCCATCGCTAATATTCGTGTTGAACAAACAGAGAACAGTTTTCGTAAAGTCACTCTACTCCCAACCCCCATACACCCCGCCCCCTTTCCCACCCCCCCCCCACTCCCATTCCTTCTATCACTTGACCCAAAAATTTTTTTTTCCACACTCAATAACAGCAAAGGCGGCGACACATGGTAAAGGGGGTGGGGAGGGTTATGCAAAGATGGAGAGCACGGAGGAGGGGCAGGCGGTAAATTTATGAAAGTCATCTGGGGACTCAATGGTACCACCCATGGGGGGCGGGGGGCGTCTATGAGAGAACCCCCATTTGGCCAACGTTGATGTATTAGTTCTCACATCTAACACTGATTTTTTTTTAAATAATTGTGGCCCATGTTCTGTATTTTTTTTAATCACATTATGTCGTATTTGTCTCCGTCAAAGACAGAGACACAAATCCAGACAAGATTAGTGCGTCATTGATAGACTCATTTCTCTTTCGTTGTTCGTTTACGTCTTTCTGCCAAGCCACGCCCCTAGCTAAATAAATATTTTTGTTTTAGTTGAAAAAAAAATATATAAAAAATTCCCCCCCCCCATCCCAAAACAAAATTTCAAAAAGCCTGTAAAATAATGTTTATTGTTTGTATTACATCTATTTTTTGTTCTAATTTTTTTTTGTTCTAATTTTTTGTGAGAGGAGACATATCCAAGGATTTGACAAGAAAATAAAAAAGACACACATGCGCACATCGTCTCTCTCTCTCTCTCTCTCACACACACACGCACACACACGCACACACACGCACACACACACTTTACTCACGCAGTGTCACTCAGGAATCCTAGCGATTAAAGAATTCCCACAGCTTTGTAATTCCTGTTTTCAGCGACACCGCCGCGCCCATCACGGTCTCGGTGAAATCTCAGACCCAAAAAAAACTCCCATCGTATGTGGTGGCATTAAATACATTGTGACAGATGGAAACAGAAGAGAAATGTCATTTTATGCCCAGAAGGTTGGGGGGGGGGGTAGGGTGGACTACGGGGGAGGCTGTTAGTGGTGATGATGGGGAGGGGGTAAGGGAGTAGGGGGGTGGTGGAAATGACTGGAGGAGTAAGTGGGGTGTGATGAAAATGATGGTTGAAAAAAAAAGGGAAACATTTTTAAAGTTTTTAAGTTGAGCGGACAATATTACGTCGGGATTACGTGAGAGAAAAATGTTATGGACCAGACAAAAGGTGGAGGGAAAAAAAAAGTAACAGATGACATTCGTCGTGACTGTACATTAGACTAATGTACCATTGCCCGGATTATTTCTTTCTTCTGAGTAAACTGTTCCAGTAAATGACCGAGTAAACTGTTCCAGTAAATGACGGAGTAAACTGTTCCAGTGAATGGCCGAGTAAACTGCTCCAGTAAATGACGGAGTAAACTGTTCCAGTGAATGGCCGAGTAAACTGTTCCAGTGAATGGCCGAGTAAACTGTTCCAGTAAATGACCGGTTAAACTGTTCCAGTAAATGTCCAAGTAAACTGTTCCAGTAAATGTCCAAGTAAACTGTACCAGTAAATGTCGAAGTAAACTATTCCAGTAAATGTCCAAGTAAACTGTTCCAGTAAATGTCTAGGTAAACTGTTCCAGTAAATGTCCAGGTAAATTGTTTTAGTAAATGTCCAAGTAAACTGTACCAGTAAATGTCCAAGTAAACTATTCCAGTAAATGTCGAAGTAAACTGTTCCAGTAAATGTCCAGGTAAACTGTTCCAGTGAATGACCGAGTAAAATGTTCCAGTGAATGACCGAGTAAACTGTTCCAGTAAATGTCCAAGTAAACTATTCCAGTAAATGTCCAAGTAAACTGTTCCAGTAAATGTCCAAGTAAACTGTTCCAGTAAATGTCCAGGTAAACTGTTCCAGTAAATGACCGAGTAAACCGTTCCAGTAAATGTCCAAGTAAACTGTTCCAGTAAATGCCCAAGTAAACTGTTCCAGTAAATGTGCAAGTAAACTGTGTCAAAAAAAATAACTAACAACTGTGGTACAAATGTTGCAAAGAACGAAAAGAAAATCTGAAGAAATGTATCGATCTTAGCCCAGCAGTTATTATAGGAGCCTTTCCACACCCCCTCCCCTTTGTTTCTATCCCTTGCACCTTCCCTTTCCCAAACTTTCAGGCTATTCCGACCTACTTTGTCGATGCAGCAGCAAGCGTGACGACAATTTAAGTAGGTCACTGGATGCTCTACAATTCATCCTTAAGTAGGATTGAATTTACACAAAGTAGTCATTCAAGCTATTTATAACCTATAAATGTATATATATATATATTGATAGATAAATATACATATTTATATATCATGTTATATAACATGGCGTCTGCCGGGATGGAGGGTGTTATATGGTGCCCTAACAAACCTGTTGGTGTCATGTCATTGTCTCTGGTACGGACGTTCTAGTTTTCAGCGATAAACATCGCATCCAAACAACAGTTTCCCCTCCTGCATTATGTAGAATCTAGTCAGATATTTCATTACACTGACCCTGGTCACACACCGTTGGACATAAATACAGGATCATCATCATATTGTCTTCGAGTTCAAGTTTTTGTTATCGGTTATAGTCCCTTCCCCCACCCCTCACACACCTCTCCCCGCAACCCTGAACGTACCGTATCTCAAATGTTTTATTCATAGTACCTTCTCTCAGGGTACCGTATCTCTTAACCTCCCTTTCAGTTTCACTAATGTACCGTGATCAGTTTCACTAATGTACCGTGATCTGTTTTTAAGCATCAATATTTAATGTGCTGACTGTGCTATGACCCTTTCGTTCATTATAGTATTATTAATGACAGTATTATTAATGACAGTATTATTAATGACAGTATTATTAATGACAGTATTATTAATGACAGTATTATTAATGACAGTATTATTAATCACAGTATTATTAATCACAGTATTATTAATCACAGTATTATTAATGACAGTGTAATAATCAGTTTAGGCTAGAGAATTTACAGTTGGCACAGAGATGGTTTTAATTATCTGGCCACTTAGTTGAGCGGAAGTAAAATTAATAGTTTTAGAACAGACGATAAGAATTGAGACGACGACCTGAGATCTTGTTAGTGTAAGAATATATTTTATCACATAATTTGTATTGTACAATGTCAAATAAGAAGTTCCTTTATAAATAAATAAATATATGTACATGTATACATAGAAGTCTACTCAGTGTTTTTTACATGTAGTTCGTCTTTTAAATATATATATATATATATATATATATATATACACGTCCAAGTCAAGTTAGTTAAACCATCCGAAGAGACTGAAATAGATTATACACCTACCAGAAGCAGACGCAAACATAAATTATACATACAATTGAAATACACAAAAACTAGCTATGACATAGAATGGCGGCTGCGGTGAAGTTCTAGGAAGAACTATTATATAGACTGGTATGCAGTGGTAAAGTTCCATAAAGAACATTATATATGAATGGTATGCATGTGACAATATGCATTGAAGCACTGAAAGATTTACAAGTTCTACATGTTCCTGATTTTTACATCTGTGTTACATCCAACAATATACAGTACTTTACTGTAATATATACAACTATACTTGCTTCATTTGTTGGACTTCATATTTTACTACTGTTGAAACATCGCTACAGCAGTAAATTCATAAGAACATTTACATCAGTTCTTTTTACGAAATCCTCGTGTGGGTGAAAAAGAAGGTGATCCGAAAATTGGCAGACCATACCATACCGTACCGCACCGTACTAGGAGAGCCATGAAGTGACTACACCCTGACTACACTCTGACCTATACTTTTACCTATCTACACCAGAGAGAAGTTAGTGAGTCTACACCTTCCGAAACTATACTTTTTACAGCACTCTACACCTGAGATCCGAAGTCCGAAGTAACAAGAAAGGTATTTTACAGTGATTTCATGTTGTTTAATTATAATTGTTGTTTTATTTGCAAACTGTGTCAATTTTATTATATTAGTATGTAATGTTTAGAAACAATTTTTTCTACATCCTTAGTATATAGTTAAATATCTTTTTGAAAAGTTCTAATTGCAAAATTAGTTAAATTAAAATAAATATATATTGTTTTCATCTAGATATTTTACTTAAATATTTGTTTAGAAGTAATTGTTTTATTCGTATCGTAAATTTTTTTTTACAAGTAATCTTGTAAAGTTGTATATTTGTTTTCGCTCGTCTAACTCTAAATTTAATTAAATAATATTAACTTAGTCTGAAAAATTTTTTTTTTTACATTTTTTAGTTATAGTATATTAATCTTAGAAATATTTTATTTATTGTATGTTTTCATTTGTCACTTATTATTAGAACTATTTTTACATTGGTAATTTAATTTTATTTTGACATAAAATTGCATATAGACTCAAGAATATTGAATACTGAAATATACTATATATACATATATACAATAAAAAACCAATACAGCATAAATAAATTAAAATTAAGAAATCAATTATATAAATAATTTGATAAAGAAAAAATAAATAAATTTTAGAATGGCTGAGGAAACCTCTGATCCATGGGAAACATATCTTAAACAAGGCAAAAGTGCATGTCTAACAGGTGATAAACTTGTAAAATTTGCTAATGATAATATGGATAAAGATAGGGAAGATAGAAGAGAAACAGAAAAAAATAGAAGAGATGCAGAAATACAAGCAGATAAAATAAAACAGGAAATGGCATAACAAAGAGAAGTAAAAAAAAATGAGAGCAGATATGGAGCATGAATTAGATTTATACAGAGAAACTAGGACTAAAACCCATTCACAAAAAGTCAGAAATAGAAAGTAATAATCTAATAATAAATAAAAAGCCTATTATTAAATGCAATAATTGCAATAAAGAATTCGAATCAAGAAACAAATTATTTGTTCATTTAAACAATGAAGTATGTCATAAAGTAGATACATTGAACACATTAGAAAGCACCAGTTTAAAAATAAATGACAATGATCACAGTCCTGTTACAAATTCAGTTCAACAAAATGACAATTCTATTTTGGGACAAATTGTACAAGATCAGAGTCGACAAATTCAAACATTAATTCAAAGTCTAGAAACATTGACAAGTAAATTTGAAAAATTTGAAAAAAGTATTACAGCTGATGTGACTGATTCATATAACATACTACATGAACAGTCAAGCACTATAGAAAAAATAATAACGAAAATAGCGGATTCACAAATAACAATAACAATCAGGTAAACTTAAACAGAACATCAGTAAGCAAGACAACAAGTGAAACTGAAACACAAACAGATACACCTTTGATAAAGAAAATTCATTCAATTTCAAAAACTGCAGAGTCATTTTGTTCTGTTATTACAGACACTAATAAACAAAATAGAAATAAAATAGAGTCAACAACAAAAAATAGAGACAAACCAATGTGCTTTTTTTGTAAGGATTTTGGACATAAAGCTAATAGATGTACCCTCAAACTGAAAAACATAACTTGTTACAAGTGCAAGAATTTAGGGCATAAACAGTCATTTTGTCCATTTAAAACAAAACGAGATATTGATACACATAGAACAAACATTAAAAATAAATACCGAACACAGGATATCAACCATAGACATAGACATCCACACAATTACCATTCAAATAGGAACACACACAAACCAATAAATAATTATCAAACAATAAGATATAAAAGAAATAGAAGTAGAAGGCATTGTGATGTACCTACATGTACATTCTGTAAGAAAATTGGTCATCTTAAAGAGAACTGTTTCAAACTAAAAAATATTTGCTGCTTAAAATGTAAGATGAAAGGACATACTCAATCAAGATGTAAATCATTTAGTGAGAATCAGAAATTTAAACATATACAGAAACATGACGCAAATAAAAGTCATAGGTTTTATAAAGAAAACACATGCCGTTTAGAAGAGCCAAGCAAAACAGATATTTTATCGAGACTCAGTCAGAAATAAGTATATTTTTTTTTTGAGTAAACATATTGAATTATTCAAACATAGAAAATGCTGTATTGGGACAACAAGAATAAATATAATTAATTGGAATAACAAGTATAAATAAATGAATATAGGAACAATAATGAAATATAAATTTTATTGGAACAAGTAGCAATGAAATATAGTAGAACAATAAGGATAATGACTAAAATAAATAAGATGAATGTTGGAACTATAAATACACATTATATGGATATTGGAATGATTAATACAAATAAGAGTTGTATTTGAAAAGAAAAAATTTTTATGTATTAAAAATACAATATAATACATGAATTATGATAATGACATTTAAGCTTGTCAAGTACACTATTGTATTGAGTATATTGACTCAAATATTTTTTTAAATCATGTATATTGAACATTTCATATTGATGATTGATGCATAATGTATTTAAAATAGAAATATGCATACTTAATTAAGATGAGAATGAGGAGAGATTGTGTTTAAAATAAAACACATACACTAAACAAGTATATGTACATGAGAATATGTTGTAAGAATGATTAATTACTCATTCATTTCATTCACATTGATGAAAATATTAATGAATTTTATGCAAACATTTTATTAAGCACTGATTATTAATGCATATTTTATTGAATTTGTTCATTGTTTGAAGTTAATTGTTCAAAATTTTATAATGATTTTAAAAAGTTAAATTTTGTTAAATCCAATCAAAGGATTTTTGATTATGACATTGATTATTGTCAAGAAGACTTATTAGTCTCAAAAATGTAACTTGAACAATTATTGACTAAAGAAGTCAAAGGTATGAAGATTGTAATAATATATGAATTTTATTAAAATGATGTTTAAATATTTTATATGTCAGAAGACATAATGAATTGTACATAGTTATAATATTAAATATGTCAAGATAAATTGACATGAAAAAGTGCAAAGTTAATATATTCACACTATATAAAATGATGAGAAAGACATAAGAAAAATGTCTTATATAATTGATGAGTGCAAAATGAATATTGTCAAATCACTAAGGAAAGTGTTATTGACAGAAGACAAAAGAAAAGGTCTTCATAAGAGATAAAAAAAAAAATGACTTGCTAGATAAAGCAAGGTAATTAATAAGTTGAACAAAATATTGTTGCAACAGAAAGAAGTTTGTCAAAAGACAACATGAAAAAGATATTGTACTGAAATAAAATGCTCTCATACAAAAGAAAAGAATGAGAATGATGTAAAGAAAAATATGAAAGTGTTGAATATTGAAAATAAATTCATTAAGTGAATATGTACAAAGAAATGACAATTAAGTCATAAGGTGATAGAAAATAATCACTAAAAAAAAAAAGAGAGAAAAGAGGGGAGATAACAATGATAATTAAAAATGCACTTAAAACTTATGAAGAAGTTATGGTACTTGGTACCAACTAATGTGAATAATCACTTATTATTGTACAGATTTTTTTTGTTTAAAACCGAATTGATAATAATATTTTTGAAAATTGAAAAAAATTTTATGTCAATACTATGATGCATTTAAAAATTGAAATATGAGATATAGTATTGACAAGAATATTTTTATTAATGGATATTTGGTATCATAACCATTTTGTTTGACATTTTGTATATACATTGACATTTTTTTTATATAGATTACCATTGATGTGATGTGACACAACAAAAATTTGTATTTTAATTTTGACAAAAGTAAATTTTATTAAGTTAAAGACAGAAAAACGACAGACTAAAAAAAACTAAATGTATAACATTTGTTTTTTAAAGGAAAGGGGGATGTTGTAATAATCAGTTTAGGCTAGAGAATTTACAGTTGGCACAGAGATGGTTTTAATTATCTGGCCACTTAGTTGAGCGGAAGTAAAATTATTAGTTTTAGAGCAGACGATAATAATTGAGACGACGACCTGAGATCTTGTTAGTGTAAGAATATATTTTATCACATAATTTGTATTGTACAATGTCAAATAAGAAGTTCCTTTATAAATAAATAAATATATGTACATGTATACATAGAAGTCTACTCAGTGTTTTTTACATGTAGTTCGTCTTTTAAATATATATATACACGTCCAAGGCAAGTTAGTTAAACCATCCGAAGAGACTGAAATAGATTATACACCTACCAGAAGCAAAAGCAAACATAAATTATACATACAATTGATATACACAAAAACTAGCTATGACAGACAGTATTATTAATGACAGTATTTTTAATGACATTATTATTAATGACAGTATTATTAATGACAGTATTATTAATGACAGTATTTTTAATGACAGTATTATTAATGACAGTATTATTAATGAAGTATTATTAATGAAGTATTATAATGACAGTATTATTAATGACAGTATTATTAATGACAGTGTTATTAATGGCAGTATTATTCACTTTCATTTATCGACAGAGACACATTATGGGCAGGTGTTTACTTCCTTTGTAGTGTTATGTTATATTACTATTTCTTTCGTTTCATTTAGATTAATAACATTTGATGATCCTGAGCCAATGGGGGTAGCTCATGCAGATATGTTGCTTGCTAATATTGGGCCCTAATAGTTTTTTTTTCGACAACTGGGTCCCATGTAACCCTTTAACCGTTCAATATTTTTTTGTCCGGGCCCCCTGACAATTGTGTTTTAGCGATGTAAGTATGTCATGAGGTCAGAGGTCATACAAATCCGCCGGTCCTTGTAAACAGTAAACTTGACGTATGATTGGTTGGATGGGTTTAAAAATAAAATCTTGTATTCGACAGATTCAACTCTAAATTTGCTTTGAAGATTACGGCGACGTAGGGGGAGGCAGGGTTGAAGTTGGGTGGGGTGCGGACGGGACGGGATGGGAAAAATGCTTGAAATGCCCACTTGTTTGTTTTTGTTTGTTTTGTTTTTCACTGCTTTTGTAGTCGTTTGTAAGATTGTTGCCGCAGGCAACACGGGTAACATGAACGTCTCACCGCTGTTCCTCACCTACTCGCCCCCCCCCCCCACCCCGGCTCCTTGTACAGCGTGTATCATAACATCTCTTCCCGTGTCGGTACAAAAGTTTACAGCAGTGGGAGTGTAACGTAACGAAACAAAATAAAATAAAACTAAAGAAAAAAAACAAAACATTAGCACGATCTTATTGACTAGCTATCACAACTTGGTCACGTGAGCGGGGATGGGGGAGGGGGAGAGGAATAGAGGTATGAGGAAGTACTGGAGGAGAGAGAGAGAGAGGGAGACCGGGGTGGGATGGAATAGAGAAACATGACCTCTAAAAATACCTCCTTTACCGGGTTTCTCAATCTTACGTCTTGCACTAACACGCACACACAAAGAGACAGACAAGATCCTATTCATCACACTCACACACACACACACTCACACATACAGTGACACACAATCAGATAAATAATCGATATTGTCCCCCCCTCCTCCCCCTATTACGAAATCAGTTACTGGTGTAGTGCGCGGCTAATGCTTGTGACACAAACAACTAGATTCACTAAATACTATAAAACAAAAACCATCAAAAAAAAACATAAATGTGTGTGCGGCGTAGAACGGAATATAATAAAACTGGGTGTCTTTGTTGAAACTTTCATCATTACTCATGGAATACGTTCTGTTGTTTCCCCCTACAGTGAAAATTGTGATTATTTCAGTGATGGATTTTAATTTAACACGGTAAATTGTGTCAATTGACTGTAATGTTATACATCCGCAATTCTTGTATTATTAAGCACTACCTGTATCCTGCAAAAACCTTTGCATAGAGTTATATCCCCTTAGGCTTGATCGGTAGGCTTGGTTATTTTTTTGGTTTCGGGCAGATCCGATTTGTTCATGATTGTATTTTAAACTGGAATACTGTTGTATTATATCTTGACTTTCGATTTAACGCAGAACCCAAATCGCTATTATTTATATATTATGCTCGAATAAATTAATATCATTCAGTTTCATTAACACAGATCCCGCAAAGTTGTAAGTTAAGTTCCTTTAGCCTGATAAGCCATAGGGGGGCAGATGAAATGTAGAATCCAACTTAAAGTTGACCGCTCAAAATTTCCTTCCGTAAATTTTTGTCGAAATTTAAAACTTTGACAAAAGATAAGTAGGATTTTTTTAGAAAATACCGGCCGAATCTGAATCTTCCATTATGATTACTATCTTGCCAGGCCGGCCTTGTAAGGGGGCCCTGAGAAATTGAGGCCCAGTAGATTTACATTTTATCGGCGATATTCTTAGCAGTGGCGTAGAGATCTGAACTCGCGCCCGGGGCACAATGCCTTTTTAGCTCCCCCTCCCCGGGCATGATGCCCCCTTTGCCACCCCCTCACTGCGCCACTGATTCTTAGTAGTTGGAAGAGTGGGATTTTCATGGACCTGCAACATGTCCAAAGACTTCCGGTCTGTGGCCCTCCCCCAACAAAAGATTCGATCCTACATACAAACGTAGCATTTTTTTTATTTGCAAAGTCCTTGAAAGGATGGGACGTAAATCTTTCACACACACACACACACCCCCCACCATAACTTATTGTGTAATACCGATGTAGGCACCACAGGGATGTTTAAAATGAGCTTTCACCATTACCTGGAAAAAATGTTATTTTTTTTTTTGTTTTTTTTTAAAGCATACCAGCAAACTCCTTTTGTTAAATATATAAACATTAATACAAAAAAAACCTCACAGCGTGAGTTCGTGAATGCAATCCATAAATTTCTATTATTCAGGTAAAAATGTCCAGTGCTCATCTTAACTCAACAATATCCGTAATACGAAACATCTATCACACATCCTGACACTTTGTATGATAAACAGAGTCGGTTTCTTGTTTCATAAATAAAATAGAATAACCGCTACAAATTATTCAACAAGCCTTTTGTCATTTTGTTTACCTCTATTAGAGTTTTTATTATCATGTCAGTAGATGTATATATACATTCACATATAAATTAATATATAAATTAATCTAGAAAGCACTTATACATTCTATAAATGCATCTATAAATTCATCTATAAATGCATCTATAAATTTGTCTATAAATTCATCTATGAAGCACCTATAGATTCATCTATAAATGTGTCTATAAATTCATCTATAAATTCATTTATAAAGCACCTACAAATTCATCTATAAATTTATGCCGTCCACATTTCTATCACCGCTAAACGACGATGAATCCTTTAGTTCTTAATTGCTTTTTGTAACTCTATAATTTTGATTTTTATCACAGATGTATTATTTTTTTAATTATTATAGCTTGCCACTTGGGATCAATGTCTTACGTAGGGGCGAAGTTATTTATAGACATTGTACCAATGAAACGTCTATACCTATACTGTTCGCATTGATCGGTCAAACTGGGTGTTAATTACATAGCCCGCGGGCAGCTTACGTGATATGTTTTTTTTTTTAGAAAATGGAAATAAATGGCGACTGTGCGTTATGTTTTACGCTGCCTGTCTTTTAATGATTAACACAGTAATTCTAGAAGGTACTATATGTAATGTAGTTTATATGTCTGTAACAGTTATTCTACAACTGTAATGAGACATAAGAGGGTTATAACGCGGTTATAACAATCGTCTATGTGTAATGTAGTTTATATGTCTGTAACAGTTATTCTATAACCATCATAGGCATAAAGATTCATTTTCAGGCCCGTATCGTCTTAAAATAGGGAGAGAAGGTTCTGTGCTTGGTGGGGAAGGGTGGGGGGGGGTATCGGCAAACCTACAGTCTAAAATTTTTATGTCTAAATACGAACGTATCTGAATTACATACTAGCGTAGGAAAGCGCTCTATCTGCCTGACTTCTCATCTATGGGACATAAAATGGGTCAGAGTAGGCACGAATGTCACGTTATCTTACACACAGACAAATCAAATGTCACATTATCATACCAACAGACAACTCAAATGTCACGTTATCTTACCCACAGACAACTCAAATGTCACGTTATCTTATACACAGACAACTCAAATGTCACGTTATCTTACCCACAGACAACTCAAACGTCACGTTATCATACCCACAGACAACTCAAATGTCACGCTATCATACCCACAGACAACTCAAATGTCACGTTATCTTACGCACAGACAACTCAAATGTCACGGTATCCTACCCACAGACAATTCAAATGTCACGTTATCTTACATACAGACAAATCAAATGTCACATTATCATACCAACAGACAACTCAAATGTCACGTTATCTTACCCACAGACAACTCAAATGTCACGTTATCATACCCACAGACAACTAAAATGTCACGTTATCTTACCCACAGACAACTCAAACGTCACGTTATCATACCCACAGACAACTCAAATGTCACGCTATCATACCCACAGACAACTCAAATGTCACGTTATCTTACGCACAGACAACTCAAATGTCACGTTATCCTACCCACAGACAACTCAAATGTCACGTTATCTTACACACAGACAAATCAAATGTCACATTATCATACCAACAGACAAATCAAATGTCACATTATCATACCAACAGACAACTCAAATGTCACGTTATCTTACCCACAGACAACTCAAATGTCACGTTATCTTATACACAGACAACTCAAATGTCTGTACAAACTCACACACATGTAGAATTACATCATATAACTGTTTTATTTTCCCGACACATTTAGGAAATTCAAACAGTTTTGCGCAGTCCTTTATATCAGAGTGTTAAATAAATCAACAGCCATTATTTCCATATTCACCGCTTGAAATTTCGTCATGAATTAAATGTACAATATCTGGAAAATTATCTCAATCTCTCTAGATTATGCAATCAAATCCATGATCTTTTTACCAAAGATCATTTCAGAGAATTAAAACATTAAATTTTAATCTTTTTTTACACTAATTAATAGCTTATTAGTAAAAAGTATATGAACTAAAGACTATAATGGTATTTATCACTTTGCTGATTAAGACGCTAAGTCTGAAAATGTACAAAAGTTCTAGAGAGTGTGGCTATGTAACCGCAAGAGAGAAAGGTCATTTTTTGTATAAACATAAATCCGAAATATATTTTCCAAAACTTGCTTTGACATATCTCTCAAATACAAACATCATTTTATTTTTACCATTTGGCTAAGTAATTCGTGTTTTTTTTATGTAAGTAACATTGCAATCTCTTCATCAGTTTTAGTGTTTTGTTTGTTTTTCTTTTCAACTGATTTAAAATCAACTTTGACATTTCACAAAAATCACATATTCAAGAAACTCTATGCGTCATGTCGCGTTTTCAAAACTTGATGTCTAGGGACGAAATAACTCCCTACGTCCTCTATCCACCCCCCACCCCCACCCCTCACCTCAACCATTCT
>JAGDYQ010000017.1:8948455-9040955 GCA_021962125.1 Bulinus truncatus | reverse complement strand
GGTGCGAAATACTGCAGCACGTAGTTTCACTAAGATTTATTAAGAAACTCGTCAAATGAAATAGTAAGCTTGTGTTCTGAGTTTAATTGAAAGTATCAGAGCTATGCAACAATTGACGGAGTTTTCGGACGATTAAATAACTACAATTTCGAATGTTTTCAATTATGAGTCCTATTTCAGTAACCACAAACCACTTGTAGTTAGATTTAAGAGAAAAATATTTTTTTTCAAATATAAAGAAACGTCTTTATAAATAATTTTTTTTTTACAGATATATGCATTACACAATTGAATTTATAAACATTTCCAAAATTTACAAATATTTACTGAAAGCTAACAAACGTACTGATACATAACACGAAAATGCGCTAACACGTCATGTGTCCAGAATGGAACAGGCTTAATTGCTTCTTTTTTTATATTCTAAGAGTTAACGGAAATGTAGGTATTTTGCCGAATAATAATTCACATACTAATGTGAAAAATGTGCAATAAACGGTTGATGTTTTTGATTCAAATGCTTTCCTTCCACTAGATGTATTTTTTGATGAAATAAAATTCTATCAACCCAGTTTAACTAAAAAAACCTAGGATATATTCGACCAGGGTCAGCCCAGACCGAATGAACCGATCGCTTTCAATCGGGTCACGTGTCTCTGGAATGAAATCTCGTCGGTTTTTTCGGCTACACACAGTAGAACAGTGCAATATTTATGTATGTGTGTGTGTGTGTCTGTCTGTCTGTCTGTCTGTGTGTCTGTGTGCGTGTGTGTGTGTTTGTGTCTACATGTAAATAGATGTTTGAAAGTATCTAAAAAAATAATGTCTGTGATTGTGTGTTTGCGTGTGTGTTTGTGTGTGTGTGTTCATATGTGTTGCGTGTGTGTGTTTGTTTGTGTGTGTGTTTGGATGTCTGTCTTTATGTATGTGTGTGTTTGTGTGTGTGTGTTTGTGTATTTGATTGTGGGCCTTAGCTGGTCTGTGTTTTTTCCCTTGTGTGTAGATGTGCATTCTAATACAAGCGTTAATACGTTTTTGTCAGTTGGAGTGTGTCAGGGATTGTGTTATATACCTGTCACGTGGATTGTGTCATATATCTGCCACATGGATTGTGTCATATACCTGTCACATGGGTTGTGTCATATACCTTTCACATTGACTGTGTCATTTACACCTGTCACATGGATTGTGTCATATACCTGTCACATGAATTGTATCATATACCTGTCACATGGATTGTATCATATACCTGTCACATGGATTGTATCATATACCTGCCACATGGATTGTGTCAACGTACGTGTCATGGATATGTCACGTGTGTGTTGGCTATTGTGTCATAAATCTCCCACGTGGACTGTGTTAGCATGTGGTGACAGTTTCAGTATGAGTGATTCAGTGTGGTGACAGTTTCAATAAGTGAGTGATTCAGTGTGGTGACAGTTTCAATAAGTGAGTGATTCACAGTGGTGACAGTTTAAATAAGTAAGTGATTCACTGTGGTGACAGTTTAAATACGTGAGTGATTCAGTGTGGTGACAGTTAAAAAAGTGATTGAATCAGTGTGGTGACAGTTTCAATAAGTGAGTGATTCAGTGTGGTGACAGTTTCAATATGTGAGTGATTCAGTGTGGACAGTTTCAATAAGTGAGTGATTCAGTGTGGTGACATTTTCAATAAGTGAGTGATTCAGTGTGGTGACAGTTTCAATAAGTGAGTGAATCAGTGTGGTGACAGTTAAATAAGTGAGTGAATCAGTGTGGTGACAGTTTCAATAAGTGAGTGAATCAGTGTGGTGACAGTTAAATAAGTGAGTGAATCAGTGTGGTGACAGTTTCAATAAGTGAGTGATTCAGTGTGGTGACAGTTTCAATAAGTGAGTGATTCAGTGTGGTGCCAGTTAAATAAGTGGGTGAATCAGTGTGGAGACAGTTTCAATAAGTGAGTGATTCAGTGTGGTGACAGTTTCAATAAGTGAGTAATTCAGTGTGGTGACAGTTTCAATAAGTGAGTGATTCAGTGTGGTGACAGTTTCAATAGGTGAGTGATTCAGTGTGGTGACAGTTTCAATAAGTGAGTGATTCAGTGTGTGCTAGTGAGTTGTTTTCTTTTTAGTCTGTGAATGTCACTATGACCGATGCGTCTATCAGTCCGTGAGTGATTCTCTGGTGCGCACTCGTTACTTTGCTATGAAGACCCCCCCCCTTTCTCCCCTTTTTTAAAAGTGCCTGTCTGCATTCTCAATCTGTATCAGAGGCGGTTACACACTTGGGGGGGGTGTCGATGACAGACTCACCATAGTCAATGCACAAAGACTGTGATCCGTAAAATCTCAACGAATAGCCGTGTGCGGACTCTTAAAGCAGCATCGTCTTTGTGTATGTCTCAATATGTGACGACTATATGTTTGAGCTTATGTGTGTCTATGTAACTATATCACACTTTGAGAATTCTTTCCTTTGTTCCCCAGTTAACGGCTTTCTCTTTTGTCCCCCCCTCCGGACATGTATCATGGGGTGCTGGCGGTGACCTCTCAGCGCCTGTCCAATTCATCTGCCGGACTGTCCATCTCAGCTGCCGACTTCAGCCACGCCGCAGACAGGCCCCTAGGGCGCCTTCATCCGGATTCAGCTCCCTGACCACGTGCGTCGTGTCGTGCCTGGTCTTCGTACTGGTGAACGTTTTCTTGCATCTGAGACTTTCGAAGAGCTTCGATAGCACGTGCCTTTGTGTGTAGCAGGTGAGTAAAGATAGACTGACTGAATGACTTGGTTGTGTAGAAGGTGACTGAATGACTTGGTTGAGGGAAAAAAACGTAGAAAATCGAAAATTATATATTATATGTAAAATATACCGTTTGGCGCCCCTTTGTGAGTAGCGCCCGGAGTATGATGACCCCATCTTGCCCCCACAACTCACTACGCCACTGACAGTCAGTATATACTTCAGTTTCGTTGCACATTAAGTGGCTAATTACTACAAAAAAACGACCATATTTTATCGGTCATATTAATCAAATATATTGTTCAGGTAATAATCAATAAATGATTATGGATTTTATTTTCGTTTTTGTAATGTCTACACCAAATTAAACTTACATTTGTTAACAATTATTAATTCCAATGACATCTTATTTACATTCTGCCTGTTTTATTCAATAGGACCTAGCCATTCAAAGTCATTTGATCTCAGGCAGTGGATCTTTGTGATAGGCTCACTGCTGTCTAGGGACCCCAACAGCTAAGAGGTTGGGGAGGGGGGAGAAGCATTTCGGAATGTTTTGTCCCTGTTAGACAATAATAATATACACAAAATATAAGGGTACCCTGGAGGCGTATCATGGCGCCGTTGCTAAAAATGACCACATTGGTCAAATTGTATTAAATAGCAAAGGTATGCTATATATAGCTTTATAACACTTTTCTCACGGGGGCCTTTCCTAGGCCCCCTAAATGTAACTTTGCCTAGGGTCCCCTAATTTGTCTTGCATAGCACCCCCCCCCCAATTATACTCGGCGGAAGTTGTAAAAAATAATGGGCACATGAAAAACGTTTACACCAAGAGTAAAGAGTAGACACAACTTTAAGATCTAGCCTGTGTTAGATTTACTATGGCTATTGGCACCCAACTATGCGCAAAACTGTCATAGACACTGACACATCTTCTGACCTAGTGCACATTTCTTTTCTATTTAAGACGGATTTCCTTTTTTTTTTGTTTTTTCCTTCTTCTGCTCGCAGACATGGATCCTCTAGACGATGCTGCGTGTGAAGATAACCGCTGCTTGCCCTACTGCTACCTCAACTACAACAGGCAGGAGCCAGAGCCGCACAACTTTACGCTGGTCAGCTGCCTGATGACCGTGTGCAGCTTGGTCGTAACGTCGTTCAGCGAGGAGCTGTACCAGAGGGCGCAGCGCACGTACTGGAACTTCTCCAACACCTACGACAATTACAACGACACGCTGTTGGAGGAATCCCCAAACTGCACGGTCAAGCGAGATCTGCTACGCCTGGACGACAACGTCACGGCACCGTAGGTCCTTTAAGTACATACTTCTTTACACTATTAACACACTGTATGGGACTATCTGACGCGCTTTTAACGCACTGTGTGCCTATCTGACGCGCTATTAACACACTAGTGTGCCTATCTGACGCGATTTTAACACACTCTTTAGGCCTATCTATCGGGCTTTTAACACACTCTTCAGGCCTATATGTCACGCTATTAACACACTCTTTAGATCTATCTGTCGTGCGATATTAACAAGCTGTTTAGGTCTATCTGTTACGCTATTAACACACTCTTTGGGCCTATCTGACGCGCTATTAACACACTGTTTGGGCCTATTTGTCACACTATTAACACACTCTTTAGACCTATCTGTCGCGCGCTATTAACACACTCTTTAGACCTATCTGTTGCGCGCTATTAACACACTGTTTGGGCCTATCTGTCACGCTATTAACACACTCTTTAGACCTATCTGTCGCGCGCTATTAACACACTGTTTAGGCCTATCACACGCTACTAACACACTGTTTGGGCCTATCTGTCACGCTATTAACAAACTGTTTGGGCCTATCTGACGCGCTATTAACACACTGTTTGGGCCTATCTGACGCGCTATTAACACACTGTTTGGGCCTATCTGACGCGCTCTTTGTAAAAGATGTTTTTCTTTGTTGTTGTTTTGTGGGGGGGGGGGGTGTCTTATATTTTTAACATGCTCAAGTCTAAAAATTAAAAACATAATCTATACTTTGAAAGAAAAACTGTCAAAGAAAAACATGGATTTTTATCATATAAATATATAGTATAAACTAAATACTTTATACTATATATATACTATACTATAACTATACTATATAAATTTATAGTATAAACTAAAGACTATGAATACAATGAGTTTTAATGTTTTATAACACAAATAAAAGACCACCTCTCAATACTTAACACAGCTCTTCCACCCATATATTTTATGTGATGGTCGTTTATCTGTCTAATAATAATTCAGATTGAGGTTTCTTAAGGTAAACATATTTTTTTTGTTTACATTTGTCTGTCTTCCAGGTACTCAGTTGTGATCAATGGATACATATCCCCTATACTTGTGATTCTAACGGTCATCAACAACTCCCTGGTCTGCATCGTCCTACTCAAGCCGCACATGCGCAGTCCCACCAACGCCATCCTCATCGCCATGGCGCTGTCGGACATGTTCACGGGACTGTTTCCGGTTCCGGTCTTCATCTACTTTTACGCCACCGAGCGGTTCCACCAGAACGTCCCGTACGGCTGGTGCTACGCCATCCAGGTCTTCTCGGACTTCATCCCGACCATCTTCCACACCGCGTCCATCTGGCTGACCATGGCCCTGGCCATCCAGAGGTACATCTACGTCTGCCACTCCTTCAAGGCCAGGTCGTGGTGCACCACGAGGAACGTCGTCTACGGGACGGTGGCCATATACACCATCGCCACCCTGAGCCAGACCCTCAGGTTCTTCGAGGAAGAGGTCAAGGAGGTCCCCGCGGTGGAGCTGGTGAACGGCGAGATGGTGTTCCGGTCCGGCTGCTCGACCAGGTACCGGCCGTGGCTGGTGGACCACGTGAACATCTACTTCAGTATATACTACTGGTTCAGGGTGATCTTCATCAACACCATCCCCTGCGTGTCCCTGGTGGTGATGAACGCCCTGCTCATCTACGCCATGAGGGTCGCCCAGAGGAGGAGGATGCAGCTGCTGAGGCAGAACAAGAAGAGCGAGAGCCGGAAGCTGAAAGAGTCCAACTGCACGACGCTCATGCTGGTGGCTGTTGTCGGACTTTTCTTACTGGTGGAGTTCCCGCTTGCAGTATTAATGCTTTGCCTCATATTAAAAAATACATTTGAAATAAAAATATTAAATGAGGATACCAACCGGGTAGGTACAAAACTTATTTGTGCAATTTTCGTTATTTAGTTTACACACCCATCCTTTAGTCTGTGATCCGATTCACATCAATTGATTCAAACTTTATTTTATTGACTCAGTTAGGTTAGATATAACTTTATCTATTTAATCTGCCTAAAATTATTTCATGTAATCAATGAAAATATGATTTCTATTTGTACGTGTTGTATGTCTTAATCCATTGCCTTTTTTCTAAATACTGGTGTTAAAATCATTCTCTAAATGACTTTTGTTATCAAGGGTAGTAAATAGTCCTTGTTATGAAGTACCTGACTATGAGGCCTTTCACATGTGGACTCGGGCAATGATAGGATAACCGTCGGAGTGTATTATTGGAGAGGCTTAAGAAGGAACAGGGCCCAACACAGACACCGTCATAAGGTCGTGGAGCCCTTACAGGCCCCATCTGACAATCTATGACCATCCGTTTCCCCAACATCTGCAGACTTAGAAAATAGACCGGGAGGTGGGTCGACAGGCAAAATGACCCTGACATGTGTTCTGGTTGCCCCACCTACCCCCTCCCCAGCAGCGGCCATGCATCTACAGAGTCTTACCCCTGCCTTTTCCCCAGACAGCGACTTTCGTGGACATGTGTGTGGGCCCTTAGAATGTGTATTGGGAGGGTACCTTTAACAATGGGAGAGTACCTTTAACAATGGGAGGGTGGCCTTTAACAATGGGAGGGTAGCCGTTTAACAATGGGAGGGTAGCCCTTTAACAATGGGAGCGTGGCCGTTTAACAATGGGAAGGGTGGCCCTTTAACGATGTTAGGGTGGCCCTTTAACAATGGGAGGGTGGCCCTTGAACAATGGGAGGGTGGCCCTTTAACAATGGGAGGGTGGCCCTTTAACAAAGGAGGGTGGCCTTTAACAATGTGAAGGGGTGGGCCCGGAAGTACTCGCCCAGTCACTCCTATCCGTAAGAGCTACTCTACACTTAGAGATCTAGTTCAGTCTATACTTTAAACAAATGTAAAATTTCTTAGCTGCATCATACGTAATGAGCATGTCATAGGTTGTGTGCGCGCGCTTCATATAGTTACCATAGAAACCATCATATTTGGCTATATCACACCAACTCGTCAGTCATGTTTTACAGCCAAAAAAATTACATCCCCATAGCTGTCCCATTTATCTCATATTGTTAGCCTCTTCTCCTAATCCATACCCCCACTCTCCCCCCAATAAAAAACCATTTTATCTGGGGTGGGTGGGTGGGGGGGGGAGACCAACTTTAAACTTTGTAAGATTTATAGCTTTCAAACCGAAAAAAAAAAATCCTATATACTGAGCTGTGTGGTAAATCATCTATTTTTTTTTTATTATGATTTATAAATACCATAAAGAGAGAAGGTGAGACAGGAATGGGGGAAGGAGGGATGGGTGGAGGATTTTCAATAGCAGGGGGAGGGATGAAAAAATTTTGACGTTTCCATTAGCGTGAGAGGACACTGGGTGTTGTCTTTATACCCTAGGCAGGGGAAGCTACCCACACATGAATAACAGTAATAAAAGGGGGAGATAATAATGATGATTTTTTAAAAAATGAGAGAAATTTGTCTGTGGTGATTGTATTATTATTATTATCTTGCGGTTTATTGGGTTTTTTTAATTGCTGAATGGTACAAATATTTCGTCATTTTATGCATGAAGAGAATATTGATTTTTGATAGATAACAGCATTGTTCTAATTCTATCTATAGCTTTTTAGAGCATTTTCGAAAAAAAATGCCCTATTGTCCCCGTTTTGTCTGTCTGTCTGTCTGTCTGTCTGTCATCACACTAGATCTCAATAACCATAAGTCCTAGACCCATGATGTATATATCATTTTGTAGGTCTTGGCCGGCCAGGAAATGACTTTTTCCATTTCGCGATCTGACCTCTCTGGGCCCTAAAAGGGGGCTTATAAAGTACCGTTTTTTACTATATAAGCTATATTAATAATGGAACGCCCTATATCTCAGCAACCATAAGTCCTAGACCCATGATGTATATATCATTTTGTAGGTCTTGGCCTACCAAGAAATGACTTTTTTTCCATTTCGCGATCTGACCTCTCTGGGCCGTAAAAGAAGCCTTATAAAGTGCTGTTTTTTTTACTATATAAGCTATATTAATAATGGATCGCCCTATATCTCAGCAACCATAAGTCCTAGACCCATGATGTATATATCATTGTGTAGGTCTTCGCCTGCCAAGTGAACATCAAAAGTTTATTTCGCGATTTGACCTCTCAGGGCCAAAATATAAGAGATTGTTATGTACCGTTTTGCTTATATTTTAAATATAAATAATAAAAGCTAATCAAAGGGGCGTAATCATTATTTATTTTTGTAACAGTTATTCAACATGACTTACTTGTCCTTTTAATATCTTTTTACAGATATATGCATTACACAATTGAATTTATAAACATTTCCAAAATTTACAAATATTTACTGAAAGATAACAAACGTACTGAAAATGCGCTAACACGTCCTGTGTCCAGAATGGAACAGGCTTAATTGCTTTTTTTTACTCGTAGCACCTTTTGAAGTGTTGGTATTAGCACTAACGCGTATAACTAAAATGTTGTAAGTTTTAAAATAAATGGAAAATCTGAATCTATCTACTTCTCTCATTATCTGAATCTATCTAGCTCTCTCATTATCTGAATCTATGTAGCTCCATGTCCCGGGTTGACGAGAACTAATGAGCTTAGTTGTTCCGATAAATGATTCAGAGATAACATGAGATCGCTCTTACAGACCAGCATATTGTCCAATGCTACAGGTAGTTAACAAAAGCAAAAAAAAAAACAATATTTCAAAGGTATCTTCAAGAAATATTTGAATACTATCAGAGGCAGACTTATGTCTACCAAGGCCACTAGCGCAGAAGTAAATAGTTGGGCCTCTAAAAAAGGAGAGTAACGTCCATTGGGCTATAAAGTTGGGCCTTGCTGGGGGGGGAGGAGGGCCTTTCATAATTTGTGCCCCTGGGCGTACGCATCTCGATGTTCTCTACACGTTATGGGGATATGTCGTGTGCAGAATGAAATAAAGGTAGCTATGATTGGGCTTAATGATGTCACGTGTCAGACAGGCGTCACTCAAGATGAAAGACTGGTATGTTGTCGAAACACACACACACACACACACACACACAGAGACAAAAAAAGAACCAACGTCCCGCCCCCTTAATCATCATGATGTCTGATGAAATGATGTGAGTAAAGAACACCCCCCCGGGCCTACCATCTCACCCCCTTCCCTTCTCCCTTTGAGGTTCTCATCAAAGCGTGCAAATCAAGATGGCGATTGATGTGACCTTTATTTTTTGCCCTCTTCGGTCGTATAAGTCTCACCTTCTCTCTTGAAACATTACACGTCTCTGTGAATAAGTTCACCTCTCCACTGCTCTGTTTACATTGGCTGATAGTAAATTATATTATTGCTACTCGCAATCCTATTCCCATCATGTTCTTTGTTTTATTTTCGTTCTTAGAACTAACAAATGAGAGAGAGAAAGGAGGGGGGGGAGCTTTTTGTGTTAAATCTAATAGAAATTAGAGTACCGATAGTTACTTTTGCCTATTTCCACCAAACATTTCATGATGCTTAACACTACTGGAGAATTTTCTTAACTCCCCTATTAATGTTCCGAATATCTAGCCTGTGACCAAAAACCAATGCGACAATATCCGTAGTGCAATTTTTTTTGTTCTTCTGTATGAGCTGGGTGTGGCGTTGAGTACAGAGGAACTAGTAGAGAATAGGTGACTGAAGTCAGTTGATTTGTTCTGGTAGCTTTGCGAGACACCGGACAACGGACGGCCATTTTGAGCTATTTAGCTTTAGCTGGCCGTGAGCATACTCACAAGCTAAGGGCAACCTACTTAACGAGGTCTCACAGTGTTGATAATTTGCGTTTTCTTCGACCGTCTGAACTGATAGAATGGCCTGTGAATCACGTCAATATATGAGTTATGTGTGCACTACGTCACATCTATGAGTTATTTGTGCACTGCGTCACATCTATGAGTTATGTGTGCGCTGCGTCACATCTATGAGTTATGTGTGCGCTGCGTCACATCTATGAGTTATGTGTGCGCTACGTCACATCTATTACACCGACTAGACGTAGCGTTCGTAGACTTTGATACTATAATAGTGTGTGTGTGCGCTAGCCAGTTGAAGTGAGAGCACTCGAGCGAAGCCTAGAGGTTGTTGCCACCCAGCGCTAATGTACCGTTTATTATTGAGTAATATAGAAGTAATATATGTAATCGACTACAACGCTTTTAGACATGTTGAGGTAGAAAAGTGGCGCAGCGCTCGACTACTAGATGAGTTCCGGGATTGGCCACGGTTCTAACTAAATATTCCACCCAGCTCAAATTATGAGCCTTACATTGGTTAGGGAAAGTTGGACTGAGAATAAAACAACTCTAAGTTTTTTCTGGGATAACGGGGCTCTTAGAGCCATATGTTTTGAACGATATGTTTAAAGCCACGTGTTTAGACCCACATGTATAGAGCCATCTCCTTAGAGCCACCTCTTTAGAGTCATATGTTTTGAACGATATGTTTAAAACCACGTTTTTAGAGCCACATGTTTAGAGCCACCTCCTTAGAGCCACTACTTATAGTCATATGTTAAGAGCCACATGTTTACAGCCACATGCTCAGAGCCACATGTCTAGATGAGTATTGTGCTGCTACCAACGAGCCAGTTAGCTTTTGTTCTTTCATTTAATTAGTTTGATTTTATTTTTACATTGCATCTTGATGAATTGACCATTATGGTACGACAATATTAACAAGCCGTAATACACCTGCCATTGACCTTATGGGTGGTCATCCGCATGCTAGCCACACAATGCTATAAAATGTCCTAAGTACAGAATCGGTCCACCTCTCTCACTTCTGACCCCAAAAAGGGTCTTCATAGGTTCAATAAGTTAATCGTTACAAATTTTCGCTTCTCACCATTTGCGCACTATTTAAAACTGCGTTGCAAAGAATGTTACAAAGTTTTTTATAGTTTTATATTTTGACAGTTTTATATCTCTTTAATGAAAATTTCTGGCCATATGGGGTTACATTATTGCCAATCTGTCGCGTGTCAGGGACGATAACTCTCTAATCTCGGGTCGCGTTTAATTATTTAATTGTTTCCCTTGACCTCCCCTTTAACCGCTCGTTTCTCCAGCATCGTTAAAGAAGGAGCAGAGTCGTAAAAAAACAAAAAATAACATATAACAACAGTGACTTATACCAGTGGCTCTCAACACTATTTTCATCGCGACTGTGCCCCAATGTGTGTGAAAGTAAAAGTGGGTACCAGCCCTGTAGCGTGAAAATTTTACAACAGGTGCCAGACATTCGACAGCAGGTGCTAGGCCAATAGCAGGGTGCGGGGCAGGAAATAAATGTTACTAAGTAGAGCAAACAAGCAGATGGGGGGCCAGACAAAACGCGGTGGGGGGGGGGCAGGTCACCCTGCCTCCACCTCCCCCGCACGCTACGGGCCTGGTGGGTACCCTTCGCACGCCAAAATTCGCGAACAAATGTAGTTATTGTCAAAACGGAATGTGTATACATTTTCTTATGCGGTGTTAGGGCATAGGATTGATGATGAGTCACGCAGCAAACTGGGCGACCTACTTCAAACTCATCGGTTGTTACAAAGGAAAATTATATGTTTCCGAGTAACCCCGTGCATAACCTTCCCCCCCCCCCCCCCGTACACCTTGGGGTACCCGTACCACCGCTTGAGAATCGCGGGCTTTTAAAGCGTCCGTTAAAACGATAATAGTTCATGCTAGGGGATTGGTGTGGGGGGGGGGGGTAAATAGGGCTCTACACGCACTAGACAAAACACACAACCCCCCCCCCGGCAACCCACAAATATTAGAGCCGGCCCCCTTGCACGTGTACGCCCACACGCAACCACGCCCCTTCCCCCCCCCCAAGAAAACTAATGGATGTGTACTTATGACTTAATGAAATGGAACTTTTTTGACTGAACTAATAAACCCTCGTTTTCCAGGGCTCCGGCTACTGACATGACATGACGTGACATTCATGTGACATTTGACCTGTCTGATGGATGCTTATCTCTGCCATCTGGATGTAAAGGGATGGGGAGGGGTCGGGGGTTGGGTGGGGGGGGGGGGTGGGAGAGGCAGTGGAGGAGTGACGAAACAAAGATATCAAACAAGGAAATCAAACGAACGTCAAAAGTCGTGGCAGGTTGTTTGATATTGTTATTACTTCTAATTATTCACTTTTTTTTTTCCTTTTTGCTAGAAATTTGTCGTCTGCTTGTCACACTGTCATTGGTCTTTTGTTTTGAAAGAGTTGTCAGATCTATTTTAGTGTGTTTGTGTGCGTGTGTGTGTACCTTTGTGTGTGTATTTACTTATGTGACGTCACATTTAGCCCTCCCCCTCTCCATCCATAGTAGAAATCCTCTTTAACATGTCCTGAATACATTATAAAACATTCTAAAGGTAATTTATTGATTGGAACTATTTCAAAAATATTTTTAAGTAAGATACCCTACTTCTTTACGTATGCTATTCAATACATCCATGCATCCATCCATCTATACTTATATACATCCATCCATACATAACTACATCTATACATCCACCCATACATTCATTAATCCATACATCCATCTATCCATTCATCTATTCATTCTCCACCCATCCATCCATCTATACATCCATCCATTCATCCATACACCCATACACTCATCCATACATTCATCCATCCATACATCCACCTATCCATTCATCTATCCTTTTATTCACCCATTATCCATGCATTCATCCATTCACCCATCCACCCATCCATCCATACATTCATCCACCCATCCATACATCTATACACCCATCAATTCAGTCATCCAACCATCCACCCATCCATTCACCCATCCATACATCTGTACACCCATCCACCCATCCATCCATCCAACCATCCACCCATCCATCCATCCAACCATCCACCCATCCATCCATCCACCCATCCATCCATCCATCCACCCATCCATACATCTATACACCCATCCATTCACCCATCCACCCATCCATCCATCCATATATTCATCCACCCATCCATACATCTATACACCCATACACCCATCCATTCATCCATTCACCCATCCATACATCTATACACCCATACACCCATCCATTCATCCATCCACCCATCCATACATCTATACACCCATCCATTCACCCATCCACCCATCCATCAATCCATATATTCATCCACCCATCCATACATCTATACACCCATACACCCATCCATCCACCCATCCACCCATCAATCCATCCATCCACATGCAACACATCTTTAAACCAGCTACCGATCTACCTACCATCATCTATTCACTGATATTTCTTGATCAGTTTTTGTCTTTAAGTTTTGTACACAACGCAGCCCATTCTGATCTAAATATAGATTCGTGGACCTTTGACCTCTTGACATCTACTTCGTCATCACACATAAAAATAAAATCAGCCGCATCCTCTATGATGAGCTCGTCACCTGACGTCATCTGATAAAAGAGAAGTGGGAGTGGGTGGTAGCCATGGATGGATTAAAAAAAAAAAAACTTGGATGGAACAGGAAAAACATAACGAAACTAAAATTTGCACCGGATAGCCCTGTTTGATAATTCAAAGGAGAAATTTAAAAAAATAAAAAAAAAATAAAATCAAGAACTTTAAAGACAGACATAATGTTTATGGAGATTAGTGTTGTCATATTGAGAGAAGAGGGAGGGAAAAGCCACTTTGTTGTGGAAGAAGCCACTTTATGAAGGAGATGTTTTTATTTGTATCAAAGGGGGAAATAGTACTTAATGAACTACCAAGTTTAAAAAAAAGAGGGGGAAATAAAAATTAAATAATTCTGGTGTCCTGTTTGCATTTTTTTTAATTTTAAGTTAGTTTTAAATGTTGGCTAATTTATCATGGCAGTTTGGTAGACCAAATATGCATGCTACATTTATATGTATTATACCTGTTTTTAAAAAATGTGAAGTAACAACCAAATGAATTAAATGAAAACTTTAAAAAAAAGAAAGGATTTAGTGAATCTTTTTTACTTCATCCGAATCATGAAAAAAATCGGATCTGCCCGAAACCAAAAATAGCCTAGCCTACCGATCAGGCCTAATGGGATATAACTCTATGCAAAAGTTTTACAGTAATAATATTTTAATACCAATGGAACAAGCTTTGTTTTTAACCGATAGGGGAAATAAAAATTCTTCCATCCACCGTGGTGCCGATATATTTTATGCATCGCGTGCTAATGCGCCCAATGTTCAATTTCAACTGATGCTTCAAAACTCTTCTCAGGTAGTTCACAAATTATTTTTCAGGCAGAAATAATATACCTACACAAGTGTAATAATCAAGTTTATATTCGGTATGGTATTGACCATCTATCTGTCTATTTTTAAACATTTACTACTGTCATGCGAAAATCACTCAAATGACTATAACACATTTAAGCTGTTTCGACTTAACTCTTTATATATGTCGTTGGCAGCTATAAATAAACATGAAAACAGTTAAAAAAACAATGTCTTTTGCACGACTCAGTGTCTGGTTGTGACGTGCACTAGGCGTGTAGTGATCGTTTCTAGCCCGTGACGTCACCAGCTAGACTAACAGGCGTGATTTAGCTAAATGACCCAATCACACACATGAAGTACATCTCTACTCGGAGAACAAAAAAAAAAGTTCATATTCTCTTGTAGACTTTCTTTTTTCGGTACATAAGATTATGTGTATTTTATTTTTAGCTTTATCGACGCATTACGACGGGTAGATAATTACAGTTGCATCAAAACATGAGCAGACAACTCAGCAACATGCGAAAGATCGACACTCAGTTATTCGCAAACAGTAGTTATTGTAAATTATCTCCCCCTTTACACAACCTCCTTTTTATGAAAGGTTGTCTGGTCCTTAGGGAAACGGAGATAGTCATTCGAAACAGTCTTTCTTTCATTCTTCAAAACACACAGACACACCTAACAGCTTCAAGAAATCCGTGCACACGATTGAATACATCTCTCATATATTTAACCAATTAAACTTCTAAATACAGAATGCCACTTTTTGTTTTGCCAATTGATAACTATAAACTTTCCCCTCATCCAATTTTTCTTTCTTTCGCTTTTATAATACAAAATATGTGTTATTTTGTAAATAAACACGGTGTACTTAAACTAAAACCGTTAAATATTTTTGAATTAAATGAATACAACAACATTGATGAACTCATAATATAATTAACCGCGCGTTATAATATCTCGGTAGCTGTCCATTATATTTAAAACAATAAGGTGACAGGAAATAGTGTAGAGTTTCTTGCATACAGAAATATATTTCTTTCTCTTTCACCATTGATACCCTTAGGTTTTATTGTTTTGTTTATTTGTTTGTTTTAAACTAATACATGAAAATAAATCCACGCACTATTATAACCTCGCACTATTATTGATTGACCATTAGTCTGAAAGTTTGTTGTTTTTTTTAACCGACGGTCATCTTCATTAATAAGTTTGCTTGCTGACTGTAATCAACTAAGTCTTTATTAGAACGGTAGTTTAAGTCTCAATATCTCTGTATCAAAGATTGTTTTTTTTTTCAATCATATTTATCAATAGACTTATTAAAAGTCGCCACTTGGGCACCTTTGTCAACAGACGCCTTTACCACCACCACCACCACACCCCTCTTTTTATTTTTCACAAACTGTTAAGTCAGCATATATAAATTAAGTTCCGGCAATATAAAGATTCTGTCAGAAAGGGCCTTTTAAGAAAAGGGGCCACAATGCAGCCTAACTATAATAACTGTATGACCAGTATCTTCATAAATAATAGCGGTGTGGGTTCTGCGTTAAATCGAAAGTAAAGAATTAATACAGCAGTATTCCAGTTTAAAATACAATCATGAAAAAATCGGACCTGCCCGAAACCAAAAATAACCTAGCCCACCGATCAAGCCTAAGGGGATATAACTCTATGCAAAGGTTTTTGCAGGGTACAGCTAGTAAGACTTAATGTGTTAATGTATTCGCTTAATGTGACCGTGTAACAGCCTTATGTTTCCACAAAAAAAAAAAACAAAGAACATACAAGAATTGAGAAAAACTAGGATTTTTATTCGTCTGTAGAAGCAATAAGACATCTCTGTTGTAAACGAAACAAAACATGATTGTCATATTTGATAACTGCATTACCGCAGATCGAAACGAGGAGCAACGGAAATAAACGGGTGGGAGGGGGGGGGGGGTCGCAGGATTAAAAAAAAATGTAGCCGGCTTTAGCTGGAGAGACCGACCCGATAACCTGCTGCCATTAGGGAAAGAGGTGGACGTTAGTGGCACAACATCTAGCTGGACATAACATGGCAGGGTGCGATAACTATGAAAGGGTTGCGTGTGATCAAGGGGAAAGAAGAATTAGAACCAAAAAAAAAAAGAAAAAAAAAAGGGGGAATAAATTAGCATATATCCGTATGATGTTGTTTTGTTGGTTTATTTTGTTTTTCATTGGTTCATTTGGTGGAGATTCTAATGGTTGGTTTAGAATGTGGACATTTGAATTATTACAAGTTTAGAAAATATTGGATGAGATCAACAGTAAATATATATATATATATATATATATATATATATATATATATATATAAAGAGAGAGAGAGAGATGCAGAGAGGTATAGCACGTATTTATACAAACGTACACATATTTATCTATGTATCTATTTATTTATATACATGTATGTAGTAGCGTTCTTATGGGTAGGGGGCATCATACCATAGGCGTATACATCTTGTGAGGAAAGTGGGAGAGAGGTCAACCGCAGGCTATTCTTGCGCTCCCACGATCTGCACCAGTTTTTGGGGCCTCACTGATCACACCCACCCACCAGTAACTATATAGCAGACCATTTTCCCCTACTGGGCCTCTAAGGGCAGGAGTCTCCCCCCGGACATGTCTTCGGGTGGCAACACCCTTGGAGGTTACGCCTTTGTAGCCGTTGGAGCATCGTCTGTGGAGAGAATACTAGAAATGACACTATTAAACATTCGCCCCCTTGAAGCTAATCAGTCTAAAAGCATGGGGCCCCCCGCCCATTGACTAAGAAAATGACGCCCCTTGACCGTCAATCATATGTATATTTTATTCATCTTAATAATTCTAGCATGGGGGCCCAGCACAAAAAAAAAGTTTGCCCAAGGGTGGCCCACAAAGCTGTCCATACGGCCCTATCCCTAAAATGTTAAAGAGTCCGATATGAGATGAAAGTTGTTTATGTTTTGAAATGTTTACAGAACATCTCTAGCTATCCACAGATGAAATAAAACCAGCTCAACGTTAAGAAAACTAACCTATGAAATATATATATTTTTTTGTTCGGACTTTTCAGATAGCGAGCCTTTTCTCCAACTTCTTCATCCTGCTGAGCTACCCTCTGAACTTCTTCATCTACTGTGGGATGAGCAAACAGTTCCGGGAGACGTTCAAGAGGCTCTTCACCGGAGCGGAAATGCCCGCGGAGCGTGAATACTCCCAGTACATGACCCTGCCCACGGAGAACGGGAAAACCACGGTAGAAACGGCAATTACCGGTGACGAAACAGCTTTGTGATGTCATTATTATGTCATTTCTAAGCTCTATCTCTATAGTGTATGTATGAGAACAGTTAACATATCGAACATTGATTTGTGTTTATTGATTTTTTTGTAATCATTAAGGGCTAATCGATGTGCAAATACAGTAATAGACTCTTAGAAAACGTTTTGTTACCGAAAAAAATTTCACTAAATCTTTGAATACCAACAGACAACCCAAGATATCTAAAAATTAATTCTGTATATATATATATATATATATATATATATATATATATATATATATATATATATATATATATTGGTTTTGTTAAATCAATAAGTTTATATGTAAGCCTATATTTCCAATATCATTATAGGCTACCTTATGTTTAATCGAATTTGTAAATGATAATAACACCTTCAAACAATTAATCTGAATGATCAAGGCGTTAAAAATCAAGGCAGCTTTTATTAATACTGTGTAGTCCTTTCAGGGTCAACTTAGTGCATGAAAAATACTCATCACTTAATCGGGCGCCCTGGGATTGCCAGGTGGGATCTCACTTACTGTCAGTGCCAGCCTTACGAATTTCGGGACCTAATTTAACAGATGCTTGCGGGCCCCTCTTCTATTTTTTACAATAAAAACTATAACTATTAATATAAATGTAAAATGTGGGGGCCCTGCCAGGCGCTGGGCCCAATTTGGGGTAATAGTTCAAGTCGGCCTAAGACGGCCCTGTTTACATTAATACTCATATGTTTGCTAAGTGTCATCATTTCATGTTATTCAGAGGGCTGTTAATCTTCATATATTAAGATGACCTCAGGGGCAAGATTTATGCGTTCCCACTGTAGTGCCTCCATGGGCAGCGCATACGAGTCTGAAATTGTTAATATCAAAAATTACATGTGCCCTTCATGGTTTTCTTTCTCTCCAAAGTTTTAATATTAAAAGATAAACAACTCAATATAACAGACCCACCCTCTCCCCGGGGATGACCCAAGTGACATCAGCACGAAGAGGATCATTGGCATATTATGGGTCAAAGATAGGAGACCGAAAAGAACATTTAGCACGACATAATAGCACCAATCTATTAGCAATGTAGCAGGTTGCCCTTCTCGTAGCATCGTTTTGATTTATCGAAAAACAATATCATTTATATATTTTTTGTTAAACTTTCATAAAATAAATTCTATTTATGAAAAAAAACCATCAGATGTCATATTAATGTATTAACTTTTTTTTTCCTTTATCTCTTTAAAATGTTGCAGTTGACCTTGAAACAAAAGATGCAGTCCGACTGTAGCCACTTGAAGAAAATAAAGAAACAGTCCATAAATGAACTTTGAACTTTTTGATGAGCTCGTGAAACTGTGGACTTATCGCATAAAATACGGAAGTAGAATTTCGGCTGAATATTTTCTGAATACCTGCACGTGTAAGAGGTCGTGATTATTTACATGATGAAGGTTAAAGTTCGCTAATGTATTCATAAACGTCACAGAAACGGATGTGTACGACTGGGATGAACGGAAAGTAGTTGTTCGCTGTCAGCGTGTGAAACAAAAAAATGGAAACGCTACCATATTTATTCTGTTAAACTCTTCACTTAAACCAAACTTACTGCTAACGGTTCTGTGTTTTTGTTTTTAAGTACCATCATAAGTAAATACCATTTTATTGTTTAAATTATAATTTATTGATTATTTACTGAAAAATAATGTTTGTTATTTTTGTCAATTTTAAAAATGAGTTGGAAAAGTCGTAAAAAAACATTAAATGTTGATTTATAATTTCATTTTAAAGGATAATAAATAATGATTGAAGCGTCATGTTTGAACGTTCGTCTCACATTCATATACATAAATAATTACACTAATAGATATGCCTGTCTCTCTCTTTCTCTACCCCCCTCTCTCTCTCCACGTCGTGACCAGACTTCTGGTGTACCTGAAATATATGCCATCTATATTTATTTACCTTCTGAGCAGGGACGGCTACCGTGGTCGCCATGCCACACACACACACACACACAAACCCCTCTTACAATTTTCAAACACATACCAAAAAGAAACTTCGAAAGGTGCGTTTATCGATTTGAGTTCATATATTATAGAATAAAAAGACAACCTTTGCAGATAATTTATGGGGACCCCCACCTCTCTCTCTCTCTCTCTCTCTCTCTCTCTCTCTCTCTCTCTCTCCATACATGGACCTTTATGTGGGCTACCAAGATTGTTGTCATTATGTAGTTTAAATCCTGTCGGTCAATAGTTTTTTGGTCTTATGTATCCCTTTGCGGTGTATATTTTGTTTGTAAATGTCCATATTTTGTTTATAAGTGTCCATATTTTGTTTGTAAATGTCCATATTTTGTTTGTAAATGTCCATATTTTGTTTGTAAATGTCCATATTTTGTTTGTAAATGTCCATATTGTGTTTGTAAATGTCCATATTTTGTTTGTAAATGTTCATATTTTGTTTTTAAATGTCCATATTTTGTTTGTAAATGTCCATATTTTGTTTGTAAATGTCCATATTTTGTTTGTAATTGCTCATATTTTGTTGTCAATGTCCATACTTTATTTGAATGTCTATATTTTAATGTGAATGTCTATATTTTAGAGTGAATGTCTATATTTTAGTGTGAAAGTCTATATTTTATTGTAAATGTCTATGTTTTGTTGTTTGTGTCAATACTGAAGTTTACCACACTTAATGATCAGCACCCAAGATAAACACTTGTGTTATTTGTGTAACCAATTCAGACAGCAGTAGTCCCAGTTTTAAAATAGATACAAATTTGTATCGGTTTCATTCAGTCAATAAAAAAACAAAAGTAAAGTGTGAGGAGGGGGGAAGGGGAGGGAGCTATCTCCCAAGATAAAAATATGAATGATTGATGCATCTGTATCATCCATATAACAGTATCTGTCAATCTTAACTAAATGCGCAATGAATTGATACAGCTTGGTTTAATAATAAATGATAACATGTTTCTATCACATCCAGGTAAAAATAATGTGTTTCATCACATCCAGGTAAAAATAACGTGTTTCTGTCACATCCAGGTATAATTGATAGATGTCATATTTTATCTGCTCCACAAGTAACCAATTCTCGATGACTTGACATTTTTCGTTTGTTTTCTTCTCGCTCAACTTCCCTTGTCTACATATGAGCAACTCCATCTTGTCTGTCACTTTGTCAATACATCTGTCCCTTTGTCTGTCAATATGTCTAAACTATTTAATGCCAGTTATAATTATTTTGATAATTTTTTTTTCTATACTAATTAATCAATATACGTCTAAAATGTATTAATTCTAATTTATCATTTCTTTTTTTTTCTCTTTATTCTTATGTGCAATCTATTTACTATGAGAAATATGTATCATACTGTTATGTCTAGGATATGAAATTCTATGTAATTCTATGAAATTCTATGTAATTTTATGAAATTCTATGTAATTTTATGAAATTCTACGTAATTTTATGAAATCTTATGTCATTTTTATGTAATTTCTTGTACATAATTGCTTTTAAATTATATTTTCTTAACAAATTATGAATATAATATTCTGCTATGTCAAATTTTAATTTCGTATTCCCTCTGTCTTCTAAATATAATATTGTAAGCCCCCACCCCCTTGAAGATATGCATTATGTCTTAAATACCAACTTTGTGTTTCTGTAGCATCTATATTAAAAAAAAAAATGTTTTTTTCCATAACTTCCTCTATCTCTCCTTCACTGGGCGTATTCTTATTTCATTATTATTCTTGATGGCACTTCCTTTTGTAATATACATACATAAATATATACAGCATCTGTCTAAATGTGTAGTACTCCATTTATGTGATTTTTCAAACTGAGTTGACCTCTGCCCATGTGAGCTGATGCCCCATATCTGTGATGACCATGTACAGAACTGTAGACGTTGTGGTTGTGTCTTTTTATAGTTTAAACCGTTTCATTGTTAAACACTATTTGATTGGCAGTTGGTGGCCAATCATAAGGTATGTCTTTATGAGCCAGTGAATTTAAAATGTTAGATATTGTAAAAAAAAAAAAAGATAAAAATAATAAAAATAGATTACGTCAATATTTTTAATGATTGTGCGTGTGTGAGGGGTGTATTTATGGTGATATTTTATAACTATATTTACATATACTTCAACAAGTATTGGGTTAAAGTCACACCATATTCGATTTCAAACGGTATCTATATGTCACTTTAAAGCTACTCGATTACTAGTAAGAGAAATTGTTACGTATTGGAATACATCTCTCTTTATCATTCAGCATTGTTTTTGTCATATTTTTTTATCTAATATCTCAAAACATATATTTCTTATTATATATAGATAAATAATTATATCAGTTATTCATAAATTGATACGTTTTAGTCTGCATGGGTCAATGATAGCATGAATTTCCTTCTATTGAACAGTTACTCTTACTACTACAGACTAAACTCGCGTCTTTAGACTGCTACAAACTGCTATAAATTTGAATTACAAAGATTATAATCACTGTGAGAGTTTGATGATTGTCCAGTGAAATACAAAGATAATCACTGTGTGAGTTTGATGATTGTCCAGTGAAATACAAAGATAATCACTGTGAGAGTTTGATGATTGTGCAGTGAAATACAAAGATAATCACTGTGAGAGTTTGATGATTGTGCAGTGAAATACAAAGCTAATCACTGTGTGAGTTTGATGATTGTCCAGTGAAATACAAAGATAATCACTGTGAGAGTTTGATGATTGTCCAGTGAAATACAAAGATAATCACTGTGTGAGTTTGATGATTGTCCAGTGAAATACAAAGCTAATCACTGTGTGAGTTTGACAATTGTGAGATAAAATACAAAGATAATCACTGTGAGAGTTTGATCATTGTGCAGTGAAATACAAATACATTTCATCTCATCTTTACAGAGAGCTCACACTCACACCTGCATTCCGCCAAACAGTCAATGGACCTAAGTAGACACATACGCCTATTTTCACACCCGATACAATATGGCTGAATATTTTGTTAAAATTTAACATTTTAATTTGTTAGCATTGAATGCGTTTTCCTTTATTTACGTTGTTTATGTGAGTACAATCTTGTTAGCAACAAAAAAAAAACCGACACCTGGTGATATAAATAAATATTCAAATGTATACCTATGGGAGACATCTGTATGTTTTTATATATCATTATTATTATTTTAATATTGTATACAATTGTATGTCGTAAAAAAAAAATTCTTTAAAATCAAATTTCTGTTTTTTTAAAAAAAAAAAAATTTTTAATGCTGTATAAATGGTAATATTCCGAGGTACCACTTGTAATTCTTACTTCTTGTATAATATGTATACCATTTTTATGTATAAGAAGTTTTATTAATAGCTTCATAAAACACATGTATATCAAATCTCTCCATATATATATATATATATATACATATATATTCAAACATACTCTACCTCCCCACCCCTTCATTATTTGATGACGTCTATAATTTACTGTAAACCTTTTTTAATTTCTTTCTCATGAATGCTCTTTTATTTTTCTATTTTTTTTTTAATTATATTTTTCATTTAACATATTTATACATATAAATACATACATCTATCTATTCATATACTCTTTATTTTATATTACTATTCTTATTATTTGACATGATTTATTTTTTTTTTGCCGCTTTAAGTAATTCTGATTTGTTTACGTTTGTTTGTCAGTTCGTTTGTTTGCTAAATAAAGCTTAACAACAAACAATACCGTTGAATTCTTTGTTAATTTCAATGTCGTTTGTGTCTGAGTTTTTAAGCGCAACTGTATTTTGACGAAACGCAAGTTCGCAAAAAAAAAAAATCTGTGAATAATTAAAAAAAAACTTTGGAAGCCCCTTTTTACGAAGAAAGATGGCCGCAATATTGCGGAGGAAAGTGATTGGTTGACATAATATGACGTAAATTTAAGTAGGGAACAATAAGGATCTTTATTGCTTACTTTTAACTTGTAAAACAGTTTGTGACGCCCATAATATTTACCGTTAAAAACCGTCACTCTGGTTCAGTGGTTCTCAAAGGGATAGGCAGGTCTCAAAAAATAAAATCAATACTTTCGGTGATGATCGATTTGTGCATAATTACAACTTTTATTTATCATTTGTTTTTTTCTCACTGGTGGATTTCGAAAAGAAATCAGTCAACGCAGAATGTCTGTGAAGGTGCATAGTTTAAGAACCATTGGCTTTAAGTCTTTCTAGGGATGAGTACTGCAATTATTTTCGAACTTTCTCGTCTTCCTTCGATCGATTCTTCTCTAGTGCTATAAAACTAATAGAATACTTGACTGTGATGTAACCGTTTTTTACAACTAGATGGCAGAGTGTAACTAGGGTAATATTTGTTCGTAACTAGGGTAATATTAGTTCGTAACTAGGGTAATATTTGTTCGTAACTAGGGTAATATTTGTTCATAACTAGGGTAATATTTGTTCGTAACTAGGGTAATATTTGTTCATTATTGTCTTCTTAAAATGTTTAGAAACAAGCAATTCCTTAAAAAATAGATTTTTTTTAACATTTAGCAAAAAAAAACCCCTTCGTACTTTCAAATTCCATAAATACATCCATAATACACATATACATTAATACATACATCCATAATACACACATACATTAATACATACATCCATAATACACACATCCATAATGCATACATCCATAATACATACATCCATAATACATACATCCATAATGCATACATACATTAATACATACATCCATAATACATACATACATTAATACATACATCCATTAATACATACATACATTAATACATACATCTATTAATACACACATCCATAATACATACATAAATTAATATATAAATCCATGAATACATACCTCCATTAATACATACATACATAAATAGATACATACATTAATACATACATCCATAATACATACATCCATAATACATACATACATTAAACATACATCCATTAATACATACATCCATAATACATACATTAATACATACATACATAATACATACATCCATAATACATACATCCATAATACATACATCCATAATACATACATACATACATCCATAATACATACATCCATAATACATACATACATTAATACATACATCCATAATACATACATACATTAATATATCCATAATACATACATACATTAATACATACATCCATAATACACACATACATTAATACATACATCCATAATACATACATACATTAATACCTACATCCATAATACATACATACATTAATACTTACATCCATAATACATACATATATTAATACATACATCCATAATACATACATACATACATACATACATACATACATACATACATACATACATACATACATACATTAAAACACATCACCTCAGATACATCCAAAAAATTACACTCACAAGACACTTCTCGTTACTAAAAAGCCAACAGTCAGAAGCATATAGTAACACAGCCACACATACACCCACACACACACCCACACCCACACACCTCACCCATTCGCACCCACACACACACTCACACACATACACCCACACACCTCACCCATTCACACCCACACACCCACACACACACACATACACCCACACACATTTTTTTTGTTCTTCCTCCCTTCATTACCGCGTCTCTCTTACGTCACCAACTTTCTTAAAAACCCGACCGACTGACAGACTGACTTACCCACCGACAGCCGCATACAGCTCTGATGATGAGGTCGTTCAAGTTGACATGAGAGTACTGTTGACATTCAAACGTCGCCCCCCCCCAAACCCCCCCCCCCCATTCCCCCACCACAGCAATGCATGCTCTTCATCTTCTGTCATAATCACCAGACAACATTCAACTCTAAACCCCACTGAGGGAGCTGGGGAAGAGGGGTAGTAATTTCGTCCATCATTTCTCCCAAATTTTCTTTTTTTTTAAATTTCAGTTTTTAAAAATATGAAGTGAAAAAAAGAACCTGGTGTGTTCGGTTTTATGTTTTTAATTAGTTGCTGACCTACATTTTGTGTTTATAAAACCGCAGTGACTCCGGCACCAGCCAAAACCATTTTATTAGGGTAAAAGGAACATGGCATATATATCATTTTTTTTTCAGAATTTTTTTTCAGGATTAGGGTTAGGGGAAGGGTTAGGGATAGGGATAGGGTTAGGGATACGGTTAGGGATAGGGTTAGGGTTAGGGTTAGGGATAGGGATAGCGTAAGGGATAGGGATAGGGTTAGGGTTAGGGTTAGGGTTAGGGATAGGGATAGGGATAGGGATAGGGATAGGGTTAGGGTTAGGGTTAGGGTTAGGGTTAGGGTTAGGGCTAGGGTTAGGGTTAGGGATAGGGTTAGGGATAGGGTGAGGGTTAGGGATAGGGTTAGGGTGTGGAGCAATATTATCTATGGCTGGTACCCGAAGCAAAAAAATACGGGTTCTGTCAGGGACAGAACCGTAGCCACTCCGTTATAAAACTACAATACGATGATTTAAAAAAACCATTAGAAATATTATTGTCATTTTTTTCTATATATATAGTTGGTATATATTTAGTATATATTTGGAATATATTTGGTAGTTCCTATAGACGAATGATTTCATTACCTTTACACAGAAGATATAAAAGATTTGATTCACTTCAAAAGTAGTTCAATTGTTTGTCTTTATAAAGAAAGTATATTCGATTTTTGCTTATTAACAGTCTGAACCACAGATATATAAGACTAGATCGTTTACGCTTATTTAATAGAGACCGAAAAAGTGTTGTATTCGAGACTCCTACTTTAAAAAGAGAAGAGTACAATTCTGTACAGTTCTTTATTTTTTACCGAAAAAGATGTCCTTCCTTTTAATTAAAAAAAATCCCCATTCATGCTAGAGGCTGGCGCTTTTAAAATCTACTGATGTGTCCGAAAAAATTATATTTGACGGTTAATAATAATATAATCAAACAACCGGGTACACAACACGAAGGCATTTTATTCAAAGTTAATTGAAAAAAAAAGTTTTTGAAAATTTGTCAAGGAAAACAATGCAAAATGTCTTCTGCTATTTATTTCGGTTATTTAAGTTTTCTATGCGTACTACGTCATCATACTTGCAAAGAATTTGTAAAAATATATAAGTTATACAGAATTGTAGTCTTCTCTTTTTAAAGTTATGGTCCGCACACAGTGGCGTAGCTAGGGTGGGGGGAGGGGGGGACCAAATTTGAACGTCCCCCCGGGCCCCCGCTTGAGGGGGGCCCCCAAACGAGTTTCCAATTATTTTTTTTATTTTAACACTCCAAAACGGAAAAAGTGTGCTACAGAAAGACGAGAGGCTGCAAAATCAAGGAAAATTTGAAGGGTTTTTTTTAAGAAAAAACCTGATAATAGCATTGAAAACAAAGAAGACCATGAACATGGCGAAGATAAGTATCACCATTCAGATAATTCAGATAATTCATATAAAGATACAGCAGGGTAGCAACAGCTGTCAAGTACTTAGCAAAAACCAACTCAAGCTTACTTGGCCATAAAGAAGAACTAGATTCTCCAAGTCCTGGGAACTTCCTAGAATCTTTGAAATTTCTTGCAGAATTTGATAAAGTTACGTAACATCACTTGAATAATTCAACATGAGTTCATAAGCTTGATGGGCAATAAAGATAGGGAATCAATAGTTGGGAAAGTCAAGCAAGTTTGTTACCTTTTTCTGATGTTTGATTCCACTCCAGATGTTTCTCACAAAGAACAAGTATCCCTTAAAGTTGGTAACTTGGCTGTCGAGAATTTTGAAATAAAAGAGTCATTCCTTGGTTATTTTGAAATTGTGAAGCCAGATACACAACATTATGAATAACTTGTTCTGAAAACTCTTTAAGACATTGAACTAGACTTTAATCTGTGCACAGATCAAACCTATGATAACGCAGCCACAATGAGTGGCCGTCGGTCTGGCCGGCAGAAACGTCTCTTAGACATAAATCCAAACGTAACATTTCTGAACTGTGATAATCACTCTCTCAACTTGGTGGCAGCTCTTCATTCTGCTGAGATAGATCTGGCAATAATCACATTTTTTCATGAATTGCTCAACTTTTTTTCCAATTCACCCCAGAGACCAAACTGAAAGAAACTGAACCGGGAAACTAAAAAAGGTGAGTAGTAGGCCTACATGGTGGTACTCAAGAGAAGAAGCTACGTCGTCACTTTCCTTGCATCTTGACAAAGATGCTGAAGAGATTAAGACCCTTTCATGCTTTCTGCAAAATGATGAGTAACAGACGAAAACTGATCACCCAATCCATCGAAAGAGCAAAAGAAGGAATTGAATGCTATGGATTTCCCGTAGGCAAAACAGCCAGAAGAAAGAAAAGACTTCATGGGGAGTTGAGTTCTGATGTAGGACTGTAAATAGAACTGCAATTCAAAAGTGTTGCGACAGAAGTGCTTGACAGACTTCATATGGAGATGAAGGATAGATTCCAAAGGTTGCCAAACCATGTGGGGACCTTTGGGATTCTTCTTAAACCAAGACACTTCTTGAATTCTATGGATGATTACACACTGATAAAAAACTGTTAATTTTTCCTGTTTGTATGATGGCATACTGGCAAATCACTTTTTCAATGGTGTCATTGATGTACGAGCACATTCATCAACAAACCAGTACCACAATCACCAACTGACTTATTGAGGAAGCTGGCTTCATATGATAATGATGTTTGCTCAAGCCTTGCAACCTCCATCCGAATACTGCTAACTCAGGCCACTTCCATTGCATCATGTGAGAGATTATTCTCAAAACACAAAGTCAATCAAAAACTATATCAGGAGTACAATGACGCAAGAAAGGCTTAGCAGCATGGCTTTAATGTAAGTGAAGTCAAAAATACTAGACAACATTGACTTAGATGATGTTATAAATGCCTTTACTGCACAAAAAGCACAACGTGAGGCAAAATGAATTGAGATTTGTCACTTGTGCATTATCTCGTCACTAAACAATGGAATTATTCATTAAAAGAGTTGTAATGATTATTTTTTGTTAATTTTATTGATATACTGTACTAATTTGAATTTAGACATACATGATATCGTATGTCAAATCTGCAGGGGCCCCCAAAAAGGCCAAGCCCCCCGGGCCCCCAACCCCCTGGGGACGCCTCTGTCCGCACAATATATATCTATGCATAGCCCATAAGCGATCTAGTCTTATATATCTATGGTCTGAACTAAAGGCGCATAGATTCGAACATGTGCAGAGAAAGAAAAATTGCCATATTTAATTGACCATTATTGTAACCGATGCATAGATATAGATTCAGACAGGATATCAGTTGTGCAGAAACACAAACCAATAGATTTGTTATTGTTACACTGAATTTACACTAATTTGATAACGACCAAAGGTGGGCAAAATTTCATCCCCGCGGGCCAAAGGTGGGCAAACCTTCAACCCCACAGGCCACAAAGGGCTCTTAAATTTTACAAAAGGGTAGGGTCAAGATCTAATAGATTAATCATTTATGTTAACTTCATTAATGTAAACAAGCGGGCGGCATTGTGCTTCGAGCCGGATCAAATAACGTAGCTGGCCCGTTCATGGCCCTGGAGGGGGGTCCGCAGTTCGCCAAAGTCTTAAATAGGCCATTCAGTAACTTTTCTCTAATAACATATTTCTGCAAAAGAAATGCCATGGTGTCTAATAAAAATAATAAAATGTATATATTCCCTACTTGTGCTCACCAAACAAAAGTTTATTACTATTAAAATTTTTAACCTGAAGTTAGATGCAGTGTGGGGGGTGGGGGGTTGAGAGATTGTCATATAGAATTAAATATTTGGCACTGACATATAATATGTGGACTTATAAAGGGCCCCATATCTCAAATAGTTTAGGGCCTTATCAAGTCTACATCTGGCCCTTGTTAGATGTATGATAAAGACATATGAAATATTTCAGCTCTTGTTAGATGTATGATAAAGACATGAAATATTTCAGATTGCAGTTAGATGTATGATATAGATATATGATAAGTTTATCATGAATGAAGCTAAATATAGTTATTTAAAATAAACTCAGACGTGAAGTTTCATCAAGCTTAACATGTCTGGACATGATTTAAATTTGCTGTTGCCATTTTAGTCTCCATAGACAAAAAAAAACAAAAACAAAAATTCCATTAAGCGATTTAGGCTCATCGTTGTAAAAATCAATAAACGCGACAGGTTTAATAATCATAAACACATTGCAGTGTTACTTCCTATCTTACTTGTATGTTTCATTACTTCAGTAACCAGGGCAGTGTTACTTCCTTTCTTACTCGTATGTTTCATTACTTCAGTAACCAGGGCAGTGTTACTTCCTATCTTACTCGTATGCTTCATTACTTCAGTAACCCGGGGAGTGTTACTTCCAGCAGCGGTTATCCAAGCCTATACCTTGTGCGATCCACGAGGAAAAAAAAGAGATGCAAAGTGATATTAAAATGTAAAACATTTTTTTTTACATAACTTTAATAGTTGCTTTGTTGCTTATGTATCAACAGTTTAAACGACTTTTTTATTACCTTTCTTCTGTTGGAGGGAGGGTGTGTGTGTGTGTGTGTGTGTGTGTGTGCGTGTGAAGTCCCTTTGAGGATGAGATGAAATCTCATAGATCCTGTAAACCATCTAATGGTGCCCTTCTTTCATCCCCACCATAGCCGATAGTGCAATGGCCAGGTCGACAGTCGGGTGCTCTACCAAACGACCATCCGTTCTCCATGGAGGGGGGGGGGGCTGTCTTGGTTGATTATAACCACAGCCGGAGTTACAATGTTAGGGGCCCTAAGCCAACAAAAATTTGAGGCCCCATTTTGGAAAAATAAAAAAAAATATTAACAAGTTTTTACTTGTCTTATTATTGTATACCTCTCAACATTTTGAGGGCCCCCTTACTTTGAGGTGGCCTCTAGGTCACGGCCTTGTCGGCCTGTCTGTAAATACATCCCTACGCTTTAACTGCTGATGACTTCATGGACATATAAGGTACAGAATAAAACAGACACTGATCAATTGCGTTTTTATTAAAGATGACAACATTTATTGTTTTAAGCAATCAAGAGAACACATCAACATGTGGTACAATACATACGTCAGTTCTAATAGGTACATCCGGGGGGTTATAGACTTCAAACGCTGTACTCGTGAATACCGGTTTCATCTTACTCCGTTTCCATTCTAAACCTCTGTGTCCTTTTGGATTAAACCCTTTCGGCTTCGGTTTCCGCTTATACTAAAAGCTCTCCGCGCTTGTATCGTGTCCTATAACGCACATTGACACAAACAATTGACACTCTTGAATCTGTCCAGTTTTTGCGAATACATTGTCTGTGGCGGACCACCGGACACAGCATCATTTCAATTGATTCGGACCCTCCATTGACCCAAAAAAAAACTAACAATGTCACTGCTCGACAAGTTGGGATCAAACTCCCGTTGAACAACACTCTGGTCGTCCAATACGGACACCAATGACTCTCACTGTTACGTCCAGCTATATACTAGCCTTCCGGTCATTTCGATACGCAATGAAGCGTCCAATGTTTTCAAAACCCAAATTCGCCAGTTACCCACCTCGACAGTGTTCCGCGGAATTTGTATTCTTACGCGGTGACTTTTGCTGCACTTCTTTACCAAACAGTTTACATGTCAAAGGACGCTCGATTTATTTACGGTGCGTATGAGAAACATTGTTCTCCACGAACAGCGTACTTTATACATGGTAGTACACTAGAGAATAGAGACTTTACACATTGTATTACACTACAGAATAGAGACTTCACACATGGTATTACACCACAGAATAGACTTCACACATGGTATTACACTACAGAATAGACTTCACACATGGTATTACACTACAGAATAGACTTCACACATGGTATTACACTACAGAATAGACTTCACACATGGTATTACCCTACTGGATATAGAATTCACACAAATTGTATCAGACTACAGAATACAGAGTCTACACACTACAAAATCTAAACTTATCACACTCGGTTTATATAAACGTACGCACTAAAATATAAATATTTACATTGTTTCCATCGTACGTACAGATAGTGTGTGTATGAAAGTGAGAGAGTGAGAGAGAGAGAGAGAAGAAAGACAAAGGCAGGAAACTATAAAGGAGTGACTAATAGAGCGTCTAGTAGAGTGATATTTGGTGTGATAGATAGCGTGACAGGTAGCGTGACAGATAGCGTGACAGTGAGACAGCAAAAGTAGAAGCATGTTATGACGAGGGTATTCTGTATAATGCAATGCATTAGATAAGCTACTATTGTTACTGTTTGATATTTACACATCAAAATCCTAATACAAACTATATAACATGTTTTATTTAAAATAGAAGATAATATATATATATATATATATATATATATATATATATATATATATATATATATAAAGACGTTGTTCTTCTGAATAATAATTACAATCAGCTCTTAATTTCTTTAAAAAGAAAACTGAGACCAAAATTTAAAAAAAACCTGAACCAAAAATAAAATAACTGAGACCAAACATGAACCAAAAATAAAAAAAACTTTAGACCAAAATTTATAAAAAAACTTGAACCAAAACAAAAATAAAAGTTATCGCAGACAAATGGTGATACAAAAGTAATGTCTGAAGCAATAGGTCGGTAATGACTTTGAGACCATTCATGGCAGAGTCTTGGCCCCACTGTGTTAGATAGACTAGGGGAAGCCGTGAAATTAGTAGACCCGCGGACGGGTGAGTACGAAGCGAAGGAAACAGACATGTCGAGATATCCAGATTTATAAAGTAAATGAAGATTGATCTGCCCAGACCCTTTTCTTCAGATGTAGCCAGATTTAGCATAGGTCTGAATATTTAAACACTTACTTTTTTTTTCTAAAGTACAATGCTATACTAATAGGATTTCATTTTTAATCTGCCAAAATATAGGTCACAAAGTCTAAAAATAGGTATCTTTTTTATATAGAAAATTATTTAACAAGTTATAAAACAAAATCTAAAAACAGCTAACAAAGAATAAGACATAAATGAGGAATGTTTACGAGTAAATACAGACGGTTTTCCGTTATTTCGAAAATGTACTTTATTGTTTTATCTGTAGATGCCGCCACATTAACGTGTCAAGAAGTACTAAAGTACTGTAGATGCCGCCACATTAACGTGTCAAGAAGTACTAAAGTACTGCAGATGCCGCCACATTAACGTGTCGAGAAGTACTAAAGTACTGCAGATGCCGCCACATTAACGTGTCAAGAAGTACTAAAGTACTGTAGATGCCGCCACATAAATGTGTCAAGAAGTACTAAAGTAATGTAGATGCCGCCGCTAGATGGTAAGAAGTAAGTTCCGCGCGTCCACCAGTAGTTTATGTAACATGGGGGAAAGAGGTTCACACTTGTTTGGTGTAACTTTTTTTTTGGTGTAACTTTTGTTTTGGTGTAACTTTTGTTTTGGTGTAACTTTTGTTTGATGTAACTTTTGTTCGATGTAACTTTTGTTTTGGTGTAACTTTTGTTTGGTGTAACTTTTGTTTGATGTAACTTTTGTTTGATGCAACTTTTGTTTTGGTGTAACTTTTGTTTTATGTAACTTTTGTTTGATGTAACTTTTTTTTTGGTGTAACTTTTGTTTGATGTATTTTTGTTAACAGTTTATCTCTAACTGGCTGGTGTGTATCTCTGTGTGTATGTGTGTGTGCATTTGTGTGTATTTGTGTGTGTGTATTTGTGTGTGTGTATTTGTGTGTATTTGTGTGTGTGTATTTGAGTGTATTTGTGTGTGTGTGTATTTGTGTGTGTGTATTTGTGTGTGTGTATTTGTGTGTGTATTTGTGTGTGTGTGTGTTTGTGTGTGTGTATTTGTGTGTGTATTTGTGTGTGTGTATTTGTGTGTGTGTATTTTTGTGTGTGTGTATTTGTGTGTGTGTGTATTTGTGTGTGTGTATTTGTGTGTGTGTATTTGTGTGTGTATTTGTGTGTGTGTATTTGTGTGTGTATTTGTGTGTGTGTATTTGTGTATGTGTGTTTGTCAGCGAATCTAATCGGAATGATCGTAGATCAATGTACATAGTCGGGGATAGTGAAGGGTGGGGGGGGAGGGGAGAATCGGTGGAGGTGCTCTCATTTACTGACCACCTGACAAAGGGAGCATCCAGCTGATCTGCACAGTGGGTGTGTCCAGATGAAAAAAAAGTCCTATTGATCACACCTCACGTGTATCTGAACGTGGACAGTTCAAGTCTGTGTATGTTTAGAATATCTGCAGGTCTCCTTCCATGTTATGTTTTAAATTCCAACGATTGATAACATTTGACCCTCAAAGTTTGTTAACACTTGACCCACAAAGTTTGTTAACACTTGACCATCAAAGTTTGTTAACATTTGACACTCAAAGTTTTTTTTAAACATTTGACCCTCAACGTTTGTTAACACTTGACCATCAAAGTCTGTTAGCGTTGGACCTTCAATGTTTTTAACACTTGACCATCAAAGTTTGTTAACACTTGTCCTCAAAGTTTAACACCTGACCCTCAACGTTTGTTAACACTTGACCCTCAACGTTTGTTAACACTTGACCCTCAACGTTTGTTAACACTTGACCCTCAACGTTTGTTAACACTTGACCCTCAACGTTTGTTAACACTTGACCCTCAACGTTTGTTAACACTTGACCCTCAACGTTTGTTAACACTTGACCCTCAACGTTTGTTAACACTTGACCCTCAACGTTTGTTAACACTTGACCCCTACGTCTTCGTCATGTTCGCACGTGGTGAATCCCCAGACGTTGTGTGAGCACTGGACTAGCTTGTTCTCCTGGCCGGAGCATGAGATGTCATCCAGGTGGACGGGGATTCCTGTCCCTTGACCATAGTGGGCCTTGCCGTAGAATGTGGCCTTATTACTGTAGGGAGACAAAATAACAACATCAACTGTTTACCAACAACAACAACATATTGAAGGTTAACGTGCAATAAAAAAAGAACAACAAATATGTAATGAAAATGTAACAACACTGATAAGATCAACTGAATGAAACTATTTTATACGTAATAATACTGCTAGTCGACGGCAGATGAACAATAAGTAGGTGTGTTAAGTAATGATTCATACCAATCGTAAGACACTAGAAATTAGAAGTTTATATTACTGAATTGTGTAATCTTTATAGCTTCAGGCTAGTAAGATTGGTAGAGAGAGAGAGAGAGAGAGAGTGAGAGAGAGAGAGAGAGAGAGGCAGAGAGTATTGTGTATGTGTGTGAGAGAGACAGAGAGAGAGAAAGAGAGAGAGAGACAGAGACAGAGAGTTTTGTGATAGAGAGAAAGAGAGTGTGTGAGAGAGAGAGAGGGAGTATTGTGAGAGAGAGACAGAGAGTATTGTGAGAGAGAGAGACAGAGAGCATGTGTGTGTGTGAGAGAGAGATATATATAGAAAGTATTGTGAGAGAGAGAATGGCATAACACCCAAAAACATATAAACAGTTACTCATAACACTTTTACAACTATAAGTTTATACTCATATATCTAAACTATATATAATCATATAATCATATATCTAAACTATGCATAATCATATATCTCAACTATATATAAACATATAGTCATATATCTATAGTTTCTAGATCTATATTTATAGATTCTTACGTTTCATAGCCGAGTTGTTTGCACACCACCTGGGCAGCGTTAATGTCGAAGTTGTCGTCACACACTGTCCCCCACTGACCACTGTGAAACACCTCCAGACGTCCCTCACTGCCGAAGGCGCCATTATTGTTGAATCGAATGGAGCCTTCGGTCAGACCTGGATGGGAAAACCAAACGAAAAATGAAAAGATAAAACTCAAAATGAGATAGGTATCATGTTAGGCATCATGTATCATACTGTAGGCATAATTATCACACTATAGGCATCATGTATCTCATACTAAGATCCATATATATCACACTATAGGCACGTCTTATATATATGTGTGTGTGTGTGTGGTGAGTAATACATGTATCATATTACTTCCGTGTGCGGTTTATGTGTTACATGCATTAACATACTACGCATATAATGTTGCGCTTGTTTCTAGCTTGGTTGAGAGAGGAGGGGTGGGGGGTTGCCGGGCCGGGCAAACCTTTTAAACCGCAGGCCACATTCAATTAGATGTATTGCTGACATGAACTAAAACCAATTAAAGATGAACCTCAAAACATATAACCTTTAGTGTCGTGCTTCACTCTGAAACGTGTTGCTGCGGCCTGAACAAATAGTCAAGAAGGGCCGTATTTTGCCCGCGATTCGTATAGTTCGTCCATGACTGGTCTAGCTCGTGTATAGTGTACAAATAAATTTTAAAAAAAAATCCAGCTTGGATTGTGTCAAATGAATACATTTAACTCTCATTGTCATGTCACAGCCTGTCCATAAAATGTGAAAGATTTGTTCTTTGTAATGTACTGCGTAATTTAATATTTGTTATTTTTATGCACTGTGTAACTTTATATTTATTATTTTTATGCACTGTGTAACTTTATATTTGTCATTAGTAATGTACTGTATAACTTACCCAAAACAGCCTGTAAATTGTGAAGACTCTCTGACGTCTTGTTCAGCATTTGGTTCAAATGGCTGATTTGTTTGCCTATAACATGAGAAATATATTCATTTGGTTCAAATGGCTGATTTGTTTGCCTATAACGTGAGAAATATATTCAATTTATTTGTGTGTAAAGTTCCTGTAAGGATGAGATGAGATTTTTTAGATCCTATAAACCACAAATGGGACGGCTCTTCTTTCATCCCCCCACTATAGCCGATAGTGCAATAGCCATGGAGGCACCACAGGGGGAGATATTGCGTGGACTTAAGTCATTACCTGAATTACCCATTGGTCCTCACATGAGATCGAACCAGTGACCCTCATGTCCCCAGTCAAGCGCTTTACAACGCAACCATCCGCCCCCCCCCCCATTCATTTTATATTACAGCCTTCATTTTAAATAGTAATACACAATCTTTAACTAATTTAGTACTATTTTAGGTCGCAGTAAACTCGTCGACTTTGTAAAATGATGCCTCGTATGCTATTAATGGTTTCTGGCCACTGATCTCATAAAGACGGGGAAAGTTTCTCTAATTTGAAAAAAAAAACTAAATTTCGTGAATATTCTACTCTCTAATTTATAATTTGATATAACTTGTTCAGGTCTGTAGCAATGTTCCCTCTAAGGTGTGGTATGAAGGGAGCGAAAGATGTTGTCTCTGAGGACATTTTGTTTGAGGCCAAAATTTGTGAGCGATTGAAGCGATGTCGTCCGTCGGAGTGAGCGATCATGAGCGACACTCTAAATTCGTGTGAGCGATCGCTCACGCGCTCAGCTTAGAGGGAACATTGGCCTGTAGTTATAAACCAGCATCTAAAATGAATTTTGTAAAAAAAAAAATATATTTTTTTTTGTAAATGCACTCACTATAAAACTAAGGGAATCATGAAAACCTATTCTACACTTTTTTTATTTTTACCGAGGTCAGAGAGAAGTTTGTCTGTCTGCTCCTGGTGCTCCTCAATGCCTTCCATCATCTTCACCGCGGACTCGACGTCGCGTTTCTGTGACTCCAGTTCCTTGTTGAGTCTCTCCTTGGTGCTGGAGATCAACTGCTCCACGTTCTTGTTCCTCATGTCCAGCAAGTGCAGCCCTGCGGCGAAGATACGGTCCTGGTCACGCAGCTGCGACATCGCTTGGGCTAAAACGAGAAACGGAAAGAGTTGTCGTTGTTGACTTTGTTTTACTACAAACGGGTGGTCGAGTGGTGTAGAGGGCTCCACTGTCAAAAAGAGGATCCCCGGTTCAATCCTCGGTGAGAGTCAAGGAACATTTTTTCCAGTTCCATGTGAAAGATTGTTGAAAGTTCCCCCACACAACCCAGTCCAAGTCTACCCAGCTTTAAATGTTTTACCTGACTTAAGCTGGTAAAGGCGGCTGGTTATACCGTAAGTAAAGTTCCCTTAGCCCTAACGGGCCATCGGGGCAGATGAAGTGTAGAATTCATCAGTTTCTATAACCTCTGCTTATGAAGGGATTGTGTGGTTAGCACAACGCTCAGCCGCCTTTACTTCCCCAACTTAAGTCAGGTACCCATTTAAAGATGGGTGGACTTGTGGGATGACTTTGGAACAAGTTTCACCTGGAAATATTCCCATGGTTCTCACCGAGGATCGAACCCTGGACTATCAGGTCGACAGTAGAGCATCTGCACCACTCAACCATCCCTCCCACCATTAAGATGTAATTCTTGATCTTTCAACTTTTATTAAAAAAGATACACAAATATCCATTTGGCACAACCCGTGAAGGGGTCACAAACCATGGATAAGGAACCACTGATATAAAAACGTGTGATAGTATCAATATTTTATAACCCAACACAGTTTACGTGATCTTAACATATTCAAGGCTTTGTCTCAGGCGTATGTAAAGATATTTATTTAAACAAATTGTTTTCTTGTGCTTAGATGTTTGTTTAGAATTATTATCTAAAGCTTTTAATTGGTCTTCGTTTTATTAATTAGCATTAGCACGGCCGTGACGTAGATGAGCAAAAGAACGGAAGTTGATCAAATTAACTTTGTTTACTATGTAACCAAAACAAATAGTCAAAGCTGTGACAGTCCGTCGGGGGACGTCATTGGAAATATTTTCATTGCAATTCCCCCAAGCTTCGGAGCACTTGCATTACCTTGTATTACCAGAGTTGAAGCAATGCTCTGTTCCGTGTAGTTGATATGCTCAGCCAGACGGCTGTCCGACTCCAGGGCGAACTCCAGGTATTTTCTTAGGTCAACATACGCCTGGGCTGTCCGGTGGGGGGTGGGGGGGGGAACAAAAAATAAAATAGTTAACACAAATAAAAAAAGATATGAAACAAAATAAAAACAATTAGAGAAATAATAATAATGCCAGCAGAATGGAGAATGTAAACATAACGACGTCCGGTTTGAAATGTAATTGAAACATCTTCTAAGTGATACATGCTGGATGTGTTCAGCTCTGGACATCAAGTGGACAGATGAATGCTTCATAGATGCACTGTGTTGTTAAACAAAAAGTCAACACATGCCCGGATAGCTAAGGGAACTTCACTTTTTATATATAACAATTACTGTAAGATATTCTTTTTTTAGTGTATTTTTTTCTTTTAAATCCCCATCTACAGTAAAGCAGTCACCAAGAAAGTTGTATGTAATTTAAGTCAGTTCAAAACTCAGAAGTCAAATTAGTGGTTCACCAGTTGACGTCTATCTAATGCCTGCCGAAAATTAGTAAATAGAATAATTGGGCTGAGTTTTGAAATTGTTTTTTTTTTCTTTTTTCAGTCTTATGCGATATTTTTAATAAAGTATATATAAACTTTATCAACAAAAGGAGGTGAAATTCTTGTAACAATATAGAAGCATTTGAAAATATAAGACAGCGGAATTTTTAGCCTTTCGTTTCCACATTATGTACACCAATTGTAAATTTATTTTTAACTACACCACCCAAAACACGATAAATACTTTTTACAATAAAAAGAATAACTCAATTTTAAAAATTATAATAAGTTTTAAAAAATGGACGTTTATTAAAATGGATTGGATCATTCAAACATTTATTAAATAATATACTGACTAATTAAAAGCGTGGGCGCTAAAAATAAATGAAATAATTCATCCCGATTGGCGAACACGCTTTTTTTTCGGTCATTATAACGTCTATGAATATAATATTTGTTTGACATGAGACATTTCAATAAAAGCTTTTTACTTATTTATGTCTTGAATAGTCTCGGATTCTCAAGAGCTTCCCTCGTCTGCTGTAGGGGATGAAAGAATGGAACTACTAACCCTAGAAATTGCGCCAATTTAGAGGAATAGTATTTTAAAAGTGAATCTAGTGTCCCCCTGGAGAAATCTGACAACTGGGGCCATTCTTTCGCCTGATCCCTCAAAAAGCCCAGATCGCTCGGCATTTGGGCTTCAGGCATGTGTACGGGGTCGCCCCCCCCCCCCAAAAAAAAAAAAAACAAACGCACACTCTCCTTTCCTTATCAGCGGCCCAGTATGTCTGACTTCGTCAAGCCAGAATTCAAATCGCGAGCCCGACCATAACCAACAAAAACATTTACTGAGAATGTGTAGGCATGAGTGTTATTTAAAAAAAATAAAAAAAAACATGTACCAAGTTCATCACAGACGTTATTAAAAAAAACGGAATAAATATACAAAAAAAATCCATAAAAAAACAAAAACTCAAAGAAATGTAAACCTTTTATTGTTTGGACGTGCGTCATCAATTATTTATTGTTTCGTTTTTTATGTTTTGTGTGTATGTGTGTGTGTCTGATGTTTTTTAGATAACCGTTTTAAGCGTTAATGTTTTGTTTATAATAAAGTTTTTTTGTGATTATGTCTGAAGTATAGAATTTATCTTATATGATCTATGTCATTTCTTCTTACAAGTTTACAGCTATTGACATCCAGTAAATTCTGCAATGACATTTGGTGGACGGGGAATATTTCGAAATAACTTTCACACATATCGGAACAGGGGACATTTTTTAAATTCTCTAATTCATATCTTTGTTCGACATATATATATATATGTGATGTTTGACATATTTTAAAAGAAATAAAATGGCAAATAAATGTATCTCACATACTGTTTATCTCACATACTGTTTATCTCACATACTGTTTATCTCACATAGTATTTACCTCATTTATTATTTATCTTACATAGTATTTATCTATTTACCTCTTGATTTGATATGAAATCAGTTTTCACAGACTTAGAAGTTTCTTTGTTGCGCCCCATTCGTCACTTCACCCCACCAACACCACTACCATAGCCCCAGTCTGCAGTGACCACAAGCTTACCATTTTCTTCGTGGCGCCCATTTCATCACCCCTACACCACCACCACCACCACCACCACCATACCCCCAGTCTGCATTGAACACGGAGACACCATTCGTTGACATACTTAGGCTGCAAAACAAGGGGCCTGAACCTTGCATCGTCATCACAAACTCGTTCCAGCTAATCACATACAAAACACCCCCAGGTAGTTTTCTATTATCTATTGTACATTGTTTACAGCTGGTCCTGATATAGAAATATTCATGAACTACCTTTAAAAGAATAATATAACTAGGACTAGATGTATTGGTTTACCGGGGGGGGGGTGGGCGCCTCAAAGCTGATTGTCTCCCCGGGGGAGGGGGGTGGGTCTCCCAGTGGGTCCATGATGCTTTTTAGTAGACCTGACCCATGGATTGAACAAAGTTTTTTTTGTTGTTAATTACCCTGGAAACACGATAACTTTACGTGACCATTTATCAATTAAAAAAAGTTATCACTAATATGATTTATAAAATAAAATATGTATAAAAATGTAAAAAGACAGCCTGGCAGAATATAATTTTTTTGAGAACCACTGATCAGAGTGTAATATTTAGGATGATCATTTTACTCGACACCGTTCTTTCTCATTGATGAATGCGTGTGCAAAACATATTGTGTTGCTAGTTTTAAATATCAATTTTTTTTTTCACACTTTAATTGCCAGTAGCAAAATAATTGACTCAACCTTAAATTTCGTTTCGATCGATGTTTCTGTAATGGTTTCAGTTTTATAACACGTAATATGATATAAACATGTAATATAATGTAGCAGGCTATATAATGTAACATGCAATATAATGTAACATGTAATATAATGTCACATGTAATATAAAATATATTTTGAAGAACATTTTTATATAGGCTTTATAACTTATCTGAATTTTTTTAATAAGACAAAATTGTACTTACTGATTTCCCCCCCCCCCTCATCCCCTCAGAAATTACTTAACCTCTGTCTAGCCTTCCCGCCATCATACACTACAGTAGTAGCTTAGCAGTATTCTTGTTTAAAAATGAGCGCGTTGTTATCACCCTTGATGGTAAATATCACGCACCAGTGGACGTACCCCTGTTGAAACGACAGATCATATAGGCGAAACTTTTTGTTTACATTGTGTACAATACATGACCGACGGGTCAAGTGCCAGCGAGAGCGAACCTAGCCCCTGTTGAAACGAAAGATAATTTGGGCGAAACTTTGTTACATTGTGTACACAATACATGACCGAAGGGTCAAGTGACAGCGAACCTAACCCCTGTTGAAACGACAGATCACATAGGCGAAACTTTGTTTTACATTCTGTACAATACACACACGACCGGCCAGGTGTCAGTGGACGATGCTACTCTTGTTGAATATTGGGTCCAGATTTTAAATTAGAGAGGTAACAAGTAATAAGAAAGACCAATCACTCATCGATGATATATCAGTTCGATATATGAGTTGTAAAAAATAAGACAGCTAATCTTCTCTGAGTTTGAATTGTGTTTTTTTTTTTAAATTAAACTCGTAGATATATTCCGGAGTTTCCACCGTTCCTTTAAATTGATCTATCGCCCCACTGAATTTATCCGAGTCTTCTACTGCCCCCCCCCCCATGCTCAAGTTCCCGATATGTCTCCCGGTGTGCCTCCAAGGCCATTGCACTATCGGCTATGATGGGGAATGAAAGAAGGGCACCACAAAAAAAACATCCGATTAGTGGTTTATGGGATCTAAGAGATTCCATCTCATCAGTGGCGTACCTAGGGGGGGGGCGGTGGGTGCGGTCCGCACCGGGCGGCAATTTTTATTACTTTTTAGGGGGGGGGGGGCGGCAAGAATGTATAGATTAAATTGAAATACCTAAATGAGAGGGCGGCAAAATCGTCTTCCGCACTGGGCGGCCGATACCCACGCTACGCCGCTGCATCTCATCCTTGCAGGTACTTCACACACACACACACTGACCCATATCCCCAAATCTATTCATTCCTCCCCCTACTTGGGGTCAGGTAACCCAATCAGTGGTCTATGTATTGCTAGATGACCGGTCCTTCAATTTAGTAATAGGGGGTTTAAAAAACAAAAACATGAAATGATTCCAAATCTGTTAATCAAAAGATTGGAATAAAAAAAAACGAAAAAAGAAATAACGATGAAATGAAAGTAAATGGAAGAGTCCGCCATCAATTGTAATCAAACTTAATTCTTTGTTGTTATGAAGGAAAGGACAAGGGGGAATGAAAAGGGGAGGGGGGGATTGTGCATGTTTTACCTTGCTTGTTTATTTTCTGCCTCATCAGGCGACTGTTGTTGCTGGTGTCCACCAACACGCCGGTGACGTTGGTCAGTAACACCCTCACCAGCCTCAGAGCCGAGTCCCTCCTCTCACCGTCCCTCACCATCTCGTCCAGCTGGTCCTCAGCTGTGGCCAGCCTCTCCTCCAGCTTAACTCTCGGCGAATCTGAAAAAATAAAAATGTCGGGTCAACGATATGATCGTACCTGCTGGTTTTGGGGGGATTTTGATGTCCGGTTTCTGTTATGATCCTTTTGAAATACGAGTGTGAAAGAGTAGGTCATTTAGTATACCGTCACTTATCAGGGTTACCCCCTCCCCCCGGGCTTATCTTAACCACCCCTACCCCCACTCCTCTTTTCCCTTTAAATAGTGAAACGTTACCATTGGGAACCTTTGGTGGACTCACACAATTCACAAGGGGGTGGGGGAGGCATTGCTTTTGTTACAAGGTTTATCATTTTTACTTTATTTCACGATGAGGGGACGGGGGTGTGATGGGGGTGGAAAGGTTCCCACAATGAAGTCAATAATAGCCGCCATTCCTGTCTTTGATGTAGAAAAAAGTCACAATGTAAATCAGATTTAGCTGAAATACAAAAAAAAAACAATGATGAAATATATTGAACGGGAGTCGATCACAGGTTCATATAGAGGTAGAGTTCAGTCCCCTTACTGCTGGTAGGTCCATAGCAACCAGGTATGGGGGAAATGTGATGTCTTTGTGTGTGTGAGTGATTGAGAGAGAGAATATCTGTGTGTAATATTGTGGGAGTGGTCATGTTTGACTTAAGTTGTGTGTGTCATGTTTGACTTAAGTTGTGTGTGTTTGTTTGTTAGAGTATTGGCGTGAGTAGTGTGTGTGTGTGTGTGTGTTTAAGTGTGTGTTTGCATTTTTGTTTGTAGGAGTGTGTTTGTTTGTTGGTGTGTGTTTGTTGATGTGTGTTAGCTGATTCATGTGTTAGTTGTTGTGTGTTTGTTTGTGTTAGTTAGTTGGTGTGTTTGTCGGTGTGCGTGTTTGCATTTGTGTGCAGGAGTGCGTTTGTAAATGTGTATTTGTAGGTGTTTCTGTATTCATTTATTTTTGTATTAGTGTGCAGTTGCTCGCAGTGTATGGGTGTTTTGTGTTTGGTATGTTTGTTTCTTGTTTATTGTTGTAAATCCTGGAATAGGGTATGTCCTTTTATCATTGTAATGTCATGACCCCAACAGGTAATATCATGACCCAAACAGGTAATATCATGACCCCAACAGGTAATATCAATGAAAGTTGCTTTAAACAAAAAAATATATAAAGTTTCGTTTGTTTTAAATTATCAATAACGGTCAAATATTGTCCAATACATGTAGCTATAAATATATTTCAGTTTCTACAAAATATGGTGCTCCGATTTGCATGTGGAACAAAAGGACTAGACATAGAGATAAAAAGACACGTAAATATTTACAAAAATACTAATAGAAAAAAAAAGAATGAGGTGGACAGAAGAAAGACAGACAAATGGATTAATAGATTGACAGACAGGCAGGCAGGCATGCAGACAGACAGATATTAGATTAGATAGATTAGATAGATTAGATAGATAGATAGATAGATAGATAGATAGATAGATAGATAGATAGATAGATAGATAGATAGATAGATAGATAGATAGATAGATAGATAGATAGATAGATAGATAGATAGATAGATAGATAGATAGATAGATAGACAGACAGAATACACTCCGTGTCATGGTATAGTTATGAGTACTACGCACACAGGTGTGTGTGTATCTTTGGAGCTTGGCCAACCAGGTCAACATGTGGTCACGGGGTCAAGATTCGAGATGTTTATAGAAAATAAATATGTTGTTTATTATTCTAGATATTTATAGAAAACAAATATGTTGTTTATTGGTAAATTGTATTGACTAAATGAGTGAGAGACAGAGCGATGTGGAATGTTCGAGATGGCTGGAAGGAAATTATATAAAGACGATGTTCAGTTGAGAAAGAAGAGAATTGAGTCAATCGAGTCAGTGAAGTCATTTTGAGGTCAGAAGTTGAGAGAGTATTTGAGTACATATCAGAAGTTTAGTTGATCAGTTAAGTTCATTGTTAACAAGAATTATTCATTGGATTTATTCTGTTTATATGTTATTGTGTCGTCAATAAATCATATGAACCACGGACATGAATTGAGTTCTCATTATTAACCAGTTCATACAAAAACATCATTTACACTCCGCCTCTCAAACGTTTGAGAATCATCGTTTTCCATTGGGCTTTACAGAAAGTAAGAAAAATTGGACTGACAGACATGTTCTGCACAAATCAGACTTAAGAACAAATCAGATTTAATCCTCAGTTTCTGCATAAGACGTTTGTCTCAGATTTCCCAACGCCGTTGGCCGAGCCATCTATCAGAGAAGTTAGCCATTAGCAGAAGAAGATTTGTCCAGGGGAAACAATCAATAGTTTTTTGTCCACCAAAAGTCTCGGAAATCGCAAGTCGCTTTTCTCTCCCTTTTCTTTCAAGACTGTCATATCCCCTCCCCTTTTTTTCCCGCATAAGATTTCACCTCTCTCTCCCCCCCCCCCCCCCCAGTCCAGATTCCTTTTGTATTTTTAGAACGAGTTCATCTTACAGATAAGTCTAGGGATTGCAGAGTTATAACCCCTGAAATTAGAGTTTGGTTAGCTGCTAGAAATAAAATAAAACTAAAATGGGTTTGCACACTTTCGCTGGTTGTTATATTTTTAATCCTAATTTCCGTTTACATTCGTTAGGCTTTAGAAACACATGTTTGAATACCACACTCTTAGAAACACATGTTTGAATAACACACTCTTACAACGTCATTTCAAAAATTGTTTTGACTCCTGCATGTTAGTGACTTACTTTTACGTGAAAGGATTTAAGAAACAAAAAAAAACTAAACTATTTAAAGATTTCTGGTAAGAGATATATTGTTACAATTAATGTAGCCATGCTGCTATGCTGTTCGTAGTTCGGCGACCCATTTCTAGAGAGAATGCAGCCATACAGGGATTAAAAACGAATAATTAACTTTAAATATTCTTGATTAATCGATTTTCTACGATTACTTTAAATCACATCAGGTCCCCCCCCCCCACTATGAGAACCGTTGGGATATAACACATGTCGCTGTTTGTTTTTTACAATCATGAAACAAACAAAAAAAGTGACTTATTAGTTTTTAGACGATTTCCTTGAATACTGTTTGATTTCAGCCAAAAACGAACATATCTTCCATTAAATTATGCATGAAAAAAATTGTCCGTTTTTTTGTACTAATAATTCAAATGATATATTTGACAATGTTAAAGTAAGTAATTATTTGGGTGTGGTCATTGTGACCTACATACCGTCTCATTATCTTTTGTTTTTGGGAGAGAGGGGGTGGGGTGTTGTTGTAATAGACCAGACTTTCAAACGTACAAATTTGTTTCACAGACTATGTCAATATGACATGAACGTAACAATTATACGTAGTAAGTTTGATTGTAAGTCAATATGACATGAACGTAACAATTATACGTAGTAAGTTTGATTGTAAGTCAATATGACATGAACGTAACAATTATACGTAGTAAGTTTGATTGTAAGTCAATATGACATGAACGTAACAATTATACGTAGTAAGTTTGATTGTAAGTCAATATGACATGAACGTAACAATTATACGTAGTAAGTTTGATTGTAAGTAAGTCAATAAACCTGACAAACATAACGAGCCACATCATCATTATTATCATTATTATTGGTACCTTTGACTGTTACTTCCAGCTTTGTGTAGGCGTAGTCGCTGACTGACATGTGCGGCCCCATGGTGGTCAGCTTGCAGATGTAGGTTCCTTCAAGAGCAGACAAGATCGACTCTGACCAAATGATGGACATTGTCCAAGCGGCGGTCTAAAAATAACAGCAACTAACAATTGGTTCATGTAGATTAAGTCTTAAATTGAAAACTATACACTTTTTTATATTGAGACTATACGTCATATTCGGAAATCGACAATATCGTTTATTTTTGTGGTAGCGCAATGGGCATCGTAATCGAGAAATCTTTACCCGATTCCCGGTACTTCGTTATTGTCCCCTTTTTATTTTGCCCTTAATGTCCGTTAGCTCTATATTTCGGAATCGGCAATGAAAAGTTGAAATACTTTTCAGAAAACGTACTAGAATCGATATACATATTTTGGTATCAGGCCCATCACTAAAAATTGCCCCCCGCTTGATAAAATGCTGAATGCGACATACATCGCCACTTACCGCATCTTTGGAGACACTTCCGGTTATCCGTGCTCCTGACGTCAAGTCGTCTCTGATTGGTATGGCCCCGTGTATGACGGACAGAACGGCCAGCCCTCTTCGAGTCTGTCCGTCGTGTTTGCCTATCTCCAGACTCATCGGCTGCACGCTCCCTTTGGAGCTCCGGGCTAAGGCGGGCAGGTTGACGGAGCAGGTAAGGGTGAAGACCTCCGTCTCCCCCAGAACGACGGTTTGTGGGTTGGCTGTGAACTGCAGGATCTTTTCTGTTTCGATCAACCGGAGATTTAGAAGAAAAAAATTATAATCACATTAACCCAGCCAGCGATGTTGTACAATATTGAGTTATAGGGATGCCGCCATCTTATATTGGACCCAGCCCCGTAGCGCGGGCATTCTACAGCAGGGGCCAGGCTATAGCAGGGGGGGGCAGGTAATACATTTTACTAAGTAGAACTAATAAGCAGAGGGGCCCAGACAAAACCCTGCCCCCCGCACGCTATGGGCCTGATTGGGCCCCTGGCAGTTTCCTCTTACTGCGGTGGTGGGGGGGCGCCTCTGATCACATATATACCCGCCAATTTCATTTTTTTTAAACAGCTAATAACTTTTAAACGACACGAGCTGGGCTTCTTATTTTTAATTGAAAGGGCCCCCCCACTACCACTAATGTGAGTTGCATTCCCCCGTCTATCTCTCTCTATTTTTCTCTCTCTGAACTCTCTCAGCGAAAACTTCGGGCTGAGGCTTAGTCTCTTAGTGCCCGTGAGATCAAACTCGCTGGCCTCCCTCAACATCTGAAGACTGCCATAAAAGCCAATGGCAAGCAAGCTACCCGACTGGTACACCCATGTGGTCCGCCAGCCCTAGAACACCATATTTTCCACGGTTTCGTGTCGGCAACGGGAATCAACATTGGGCCTATCATCTTCCTACCCCCACCGCCCCGCCCGCAACCATTCGTTAGCTGTCCTGTCAGGGCCTTCATTTTTTTTTAGCTCTGGTTCAAATAACTTAAAGTGACTGACTCAAAACAAAGGAATCTTGTCTGATAAAAAAAAAATTCAATTACTCTGTAAGAAATAGATCATGGAAGAGAGCAATACATAACACTTACCAGTCTCGATAGATGCCATGGGCAAGCCCGATCCAATACTATGTGAATCCGGGTCTTTCTTGTGGACATCTACTTTGTCATTCAGAGGTAACCTAGCCCCTTGATCAGACTGAGGCATATTGTCAAACAATGCTCTCAATTTCTTAGAACTTGGAAAACTTCGCGAATCCGCACTCGGTGTGAATTCCGACTCCGTGTCGGTGCTGAACGTTCCGCCATGTTTGAGTTTATTGTCATTTGATGACGCCACATTCCAGTCGTGAGTCGCCGGCACGCCCTTTTCATATCGACTGTGTATATGTCTGCCGGAAGTGGTCCCAATAACTTTCTTTTGATTGGGTGCAGCTGCCTGGCGATAGGCGCCGTCTTTGGAATTTTGTTGCAGGCGATGAATTCGAAAATAATTCCTCTGGTCTTTCACCCGCCTCCGGTCAGAGCTGCTGTGACTGCCGTCGGTGATTGAGGCAAATAGCAAAAAAGAGAACAGAACTAGAAATGCACAATTTAGAAATAAATTCACTAGATTCATTCTTTTGATTACAGACAAACTTCAGATCGTCAGGAGATTTTTTTTTTAATTTTTGAAATGATGTCTTTGTTTATAACGAACAGATCAATAGGTAAAAGGTCAACTCAAGACACAAAACAGCGTCATTTCCGTTTAATCGTTCTCCATAAAATCGACGAAATATTTTCTCCTGCTGTTAACACTGTGTTGAAGAACTAGTCTTACATTAAATGACGCATGCTGAATAAACTTTACTAAAAACCTAACGCTACATACAGGAACACTTCTTACCATAACTCTATAATTTTAACACACACTGGCTTAACGTGTGTGTTTTACTCAGCCAAGCACAAATTTCCATAAAAATTCTCGCAGCGCCCTTAGCATAATGAACTATTTTCATTAACGCATAAGTAAGCATCTATTACACAGGACTCCTCGCGTCTGCACGGTAAGGTAATCCAGCCGGACTACAGGAACAGGCTACATTATTCTCATCTTACTCCTGTCACTTTAAATTAATGAGCCAAGTCTCCTCAGGTAAAGTAGTTAAATGTACATTCCTTATACCAGGGGTCACCAGACTTTTCAACCCGTGTAGCCGTTTTAATAATAATACAAGAACAATTAAAAAACCGAGCCCCTTAAGGTAATCCAAGGGTAGGCAAACTTTTTGAGTCCAGGGCCCACACTGGGTTGCTGAATTTGACCGATGGGCCGCACAAATAAGCAGATGAATTTAGTGTTGAAATGTAAATTAAAGGTTAACGTCATACAAGAAAGGCTGCCCCGATAAACTTCCCTCTGAAACAAGTGGCGGCCCGTGGGCTGGATTTTAACAGTACGTAGGGCCGGGTTTGGCCCGCGGATAGTAGTTCTCCCACGGCTGAGCCATCCCAAAGTTTTTTTACAAGTTAACTATAGCAGAAGGGTTGATTTATATTTGTTCTAATGGAGTGGTTGTTGGGGGTCATATTATTTCTACACGCAACACTGTGAGTACTCATCGGATGACTGTTAGGAAACGCCTCAGATTCACATATTCATTATAAAACAAAACAAAGCCTTATGACTGGATGACATCTACATCTATGTCGCGCAGTAAAGAAAGTATGTCGCCCAGTAAAGAAAGTATGTCGCCCAATAAAGAAAGTATGTCGCCCAGTAAAGAAAGTGTGTCGCCCAGTAAAGAAAGTATGTCGCCCATTAAAGAAAGTATGTCGCCCAGTAAAGAAAGTATGTCGCCCAATAAAGAAAGTATGTCGCCCAGTAAAGAAAGTGTGTCGCCCAGTAAAGAAAGTGTGTCGCCCAGTAAAGAAAGTATGTCGCCCACTAAAGAAAGTGTGTCGCCCAGTAAAGAAAGTGTGTCGCCCAGTAAAGAAAGTGTGTCGCCCAGTAAAGAAAGTGTGTCGCCCAGTAAAGAAAGCGTGTCGCCCTAGAAAGCTCGAAATTCAGACACTGGGCGACAACCAAGTTCAATTTATTTATAATTTTTAAGCTTACATATAATAGAATATTTGCAAATGTAGCATAATGCTTTATATATATATATATATATATATATATATATATATATATATATATATATATATATATATATAAAGTTTACCAGTGAAAAGAACAATAGTAAAAATTGACACACATGGACTTAGAGTAAAATTATTATACTCTTCAAAGCCAGTAGGTTATAGCATTGTTCATGAAACGAATATTTTGGTAGGATATCATTGCAAAATCACATTTGTATAACAAGTATATTTTATAACAGTTTATCAACCATTAATGAACAGTATTTCGCTGGAACATTTAAACTCCTCTTGTAGTAGTACTCATAGTATTGGGTCAAAACAACTGGTGTGTCGCAATTCAAATTTTCAGGGTAGGTCGCGCACAAAAATTATTAATAATAAAATATTCCGCAATCTAAATATTTGACATTAAAATAATTTCCTTAAAATTTCTATAAATGTTACAAAACTATTAGCGTGTATATCTTAAACAAAAAAAATAATAAAAGGGTAAATCTACGATTTTTATCTCCTTTTTTTTAAAATCGAAGTTTTGCAGGTGAGTCGCAAAAACGGACAAAAGGTTTAATAATGAATCGCAGCACCAAAAACTTTTGTCTTTGTGGGTTGCGAAACGTACAAGTTTGAGAACCACTGGTTCAGAGCTGACAAAGAAATACGCTGCCTTTAATAGCGTTGGTCTCTGTAACACAAATATATTTCTGAAGTTAAATTTAACTAAATATATACATATATATATATATATATATATATATATATATATATAAAATTAAACGTACTATATCACCGGAAGCAAGCATAGCCAGGAACGACAAACATCATTAGCTTTATGATTGAGTTACCGTCCTTGACACAAAAGCGTAACTCATGTGTCCACCACTCCCCCCTCCCCTTACCCACCCTTTCCCTCCCAGCACACATATTGAGTTGGTGACTATGGTGGATAGGGGAGGGAGGGGGTTGGTGGTGGTTTGGGGCGGACACTGTACGCTTAGCTACCTTGACAACCTGGATGTTGGTTCATGACTTATGAAAATAGATATAGTATGGTCATCTCTGGACTAAACGATGTCTGTACTGGTTGCACTTTTCAAGTTTTAGTATCTACGGTACACTCTTTGACTATCTGTCTTGCGTCTTTTCGGATATTGGATTATCCGGCCTAAGTTAAGCATTATTTTGATGAAAGTACTCGTAGAATAGCGAAAAACAATGAAATTGTATTTATTTTTTTAATTAATGGATAGAGAGTAGAAAGTGAATTTATCGAATGCTCCAGCTTATCCGGATATTTTGTTATCAGACCGTCTATTTTTTAAAGTTTTTGTTATATTGTACACGTTGTTACGTATGTGTGTGACGAGCTAAAGTAGATGTAGAGACTGAGACAATCCCCTTCGACGTTTTAATATAATAGATATCTAAGAATTAGGAGTAATACGAATAATAGTGACAAGGTAACAAGGTTGGGAAACAATAGAATATTAGACAGCAAAGGTGTGAAGACCAGGAGGTGGCGTCGGACAGGCTAGTAGGGTATCAATGACGTCCAGGTGACGCTCCTAGAAAGATTAGATAGTTTGGACAATACTAAAAGAGACTGTGATGTACTTAGGGTAATTAGGGCACGGACGTTAGGGGTATAAATAGGGGCTGGATTCGGACAGTAGTAGTTAGGAGAAGTTATGAGAGGAGTTAGGACCAGAGTTAGAGAAGAAAGATAGTTACGAGAGATCTAGTGACGAGAGTTGAGGCAGAGCAAATTACTGTGGATTTTAATGTGTATTCGTTTATGGACTTGTTGTATTCTGATGTACATTTACTAACAACGCATCGAGTTTTATTGGTTTTTGAGTTGTGACAAAGGAGTGAGCAAATAAGAGTGAAACAGACAGACATTAAGCTAAATTGACATCTCTACGTTCGAATTAAAACGCACAACTCATAACATAAACCAAAGGGCCTGAGACGTTTATAGAGCATAACCAAAGAGCCCGTAACATTTATGGAATAAAAGAAAAAGGACCCGTAACAATGTGATAAAACTTCTGTTTAGAGCAGTGGTTCCCAAACTTTTTCAATGCGCGGCCCGCTAAGTAACTGTTAACGGGTTTTTTTTTTTGCAAATTCACCTGTAAAGGAATTTTGAAAGTAATACAAGCTAAATTAAATTGTCTCAATCAGCAATGATAGAAATATTTGGTGACCATCTTCAATTCTGTTCGTTACCCACCAGTGGACAGCGCCCCCCCCCCCACTTTGAGAACCATTGATTTTTAGAATTGCTTCTTTTTTCTATTACATTCTTTATTGTTTTTTTTTTTTTGGTAGACCTTATCTGATAGATTTCCTAATATGGTATTTAGAATGAGAGTTTATCTATTACTTTAATCATTGTTAGCGAAACTTACTTGGTGATGAACAAGAATGGTTGTTTTAGGATGGTTTCTTACACCCCTCCCCCCCCCCCCCCCCACACACACCCAATGCTGAGTGTGGAATAAATGTGTCATGTACAAGAGCTTGGGTGTAAATATATTCCAAGGGATGTAATCCGGTTTATTTATTCTACCTCTCTTCTTTTCACTTTATTGACGCCCTTGGAGAAAGGATTTTGCCTTCCTACTAATAAAGCAGCTATCTTGTAGTCCGTCCGGGGTGCGTGCAGAATGTTCGACAACTCGAACTCGCGTTATATTCTGAATTCTTTTTTGTGCTAATATCTTCCCTTTGGATAATGGGATGTCGCTTTAAGCTAAAAATAGTTCAGGTAATTCCAAAAATGGGAATTTTTGCAACCGTCATTCAAGGATTTCTTATCATTAAAATTTGTCTCCCTCAGGCTCATGGTCCGTACAATGAAATACACCAGGAAATCTATGATATGTATCAGGCTAATTGTCCGTACACTAAACCTATGATATTTATTATTTCTTTTCATATCTTACATTTCTTGGCGTTCGTCCGTGCAGAACGGGATGTCGCTATTATGTTAACCCTGTTAAAACCGTCTTAATAGTTCCTAATAAAGAAGACATTAAGACAAAATATGCGCATAATACATTTGAAGAGATGTTTTTGCTAGATAATGTTTACACGATGGCATCGAGCCATGCTTTAGATGCAAGATATATCACGAAGAGAAGTTGCTCTAACCGGCTATTTACTAACTTTTTTGTTATTTTTTGTATTTCTTTTCATAAAAACTATCTACGTTTCTGAAAATATTATTGCACAAGCACATTAAATAGGGTAATTCAATTACCATCATGGATCATATCGACGCTAAGCTTTTTCTAAAATTTCGTCGATGGACTGTGATCGAAATCGAACCAGCAGACGCCTCTGTTTATGACGTGATTTATTCTCATATTAAACATTTTATTGAGATAAAACCTTTTAGTTGCGAATGCAACGGGCAACTACTAGTCTTAGTATATAGTGCTAGTATTATACATAGTGGCAGTACATAGTGGTATTTAGCTATGTACCACCAGTTTGTTTTCCCACGATTTTTTTTTAGTTGAGGCGGTGTGCTTTTTGTCAAAGCCTAATATTGAGAAAATGAAACAATTTATATAATTATACAAATCATGTCACATTTGTTTGATTTTTTAAAAATTCTTATTAAAGTATAATGATTATATAAATTAAATTTTATTATAAAATATACTTCTTTATCATTGTGTTCCAATTTTTTCTTATGTAAAACTCTCCGCACAGCCCCCCCCCCAAGCCGCACAGCGCCCCCCACCCCCAAAACAAAATTCTCGCTACGGCCTTGGCTGTGAGTAAATAGAACATATATTTCTTAATATTTAACAAAAATGATTTCAAATAATTATGTCTATGACTTTGTATGTGATTTTTTTTTTATTTTTCAAAATCATGCACAGACTTTTTTTTTTATTTTCAGTTATTTTAAATAGAAACTATTATGAGAACAGACAAAAACATATATCTTAGTAATATGTTATATCACAATGCAAGTCCTTCTACTGTGTATTTATTTATTCAAATGAAGAGAATTATCCAAAGTGCAAATTATTGTTGTTTTTTTTTAAAATTATTTTGATGCCATTTCGTTACAAATACACAGCTAAGGTTTACCACACAAAGAGTAACACACAAACCTCCGCAACCTTTTTTCACCTCGCGGTACACTGAAACTGTTTGAAAAATTAGGGTATGTTTTATGCAAAGAATGGGGGGGGTGGGGGAGGTAGAGGGGGGGGAGGTGGGGGGGGGTTGGGTCCTGAATTTTGTTTTTAAAAGTTATAGCTAAAAGTTTGGTACTTTTTTGTAGTGTTTTTTTTTTTGTTTTATACTGAGAACGATTCTTAATGAATTTGAGAGATTATTATTAAGAAAAAAAATATGCCAACAAGATATTTTTTTTTTACCAAGAAATAAATTAAAAATGCAGTGTGATCGTTCTACGTGTTTTTACTTGTATACAGCTTGCGTACAATTTGCGTACAACATGTGTGCAACATGTGTAAATCAATGTGAAACTGAGTCGCTGTTTTCTGTTGTGTACTTAACTAATGCACAAAGGTCTGTTTGAACAATGGTTTCTTTAACATATCAGCCACGCGTTACAATAAGTTTATATTTTTTTTTGCATCTATTTATTCAAGTACAAATATTGTGTGACAATAATTTGCTTTTAGCAAATCAACGGCGACGTGATATAATTTATTTGAATCTAATAAAATAATAGCGATTTTGGGTTCTGCGTTAAATCGAAAGTAAAAAATTAATACAACAGTATATTCCAGTTTAAAATACAAAAATGAAGAAATCGGATCTGCCCGAAACCAAAAAATAGCCTAGCCTACCGATCAAGCCTAAGGGGGATATAACTCTAAGCAAAGCTTTTGCATGATATAACATGTTCATAATAATGTAAAAAAAATTGAGAATGTCTTTTTTTCCTTATGAAGCGTCACACAGTGACGCCTCTACTCATTGTACCTACAGACTCACAGAATGTATTTTGTAGAAGTTTCATCACCAGGGGCACTTTGTGGGTGTATTTTTATGAATTTTATATTTATTTATCTACCCGTGAATCCATAAGAACAATAATATATTTGTCCAATAAAAATCATCTATGAAGAAACATTTGACATGCGTATGCACTAATTTTTACAGCGGTACACCGGTTGCGGAGCATTGTTACAGAGAAGACATTTTGTAAGAAGATCGAAAGCGAAAATTATAAAAAAAAAAGTTTCGCTATAAATTTATAAATACATGTACAGTATACATATATATATATATATATATATATATATATATATATATATATATATATATTACGGCTAAAAATCTGCTAGGCTTATTATTTTGTTTAACTTAAAGCTTAGTTTTAAACGGTTCATAGTACTTAGAAGTGCAGTTTGACTAGGTTTAGTCATCTAAAGAAAGCGCGTGTGGGAATTTCCGTTTCAATTGTTTGTTTCAAATTTATTTTATTTTATTCCTTTTTCTTCTCCTCCAGACGCTCACCGACCTCAATGCCGACCTCGCAGGCAAAACTGGTGGCATGGAGGATCGCTGAGACATAGTTTTTTACCTTATCTGCCACCTCTACTGCTTTGAGAGAGGCTGGTAGTGTCTTGGAAGCTTTTACAATAACGTTGGACACGGTACCTATCGCTCCGACACCCCTTCGGACTGTTCTCACGGCAGTAAAACTTTTGACTCCGGTATTTACTAAGGTCGCTGACTTGGCTGCTATGCTGGCTGCTCCTATTGCGACACCGGCGACAGATGTCCCAAGGGTAATTATACCTGTTAATGACTCAAAGACGATTTTTTTAATAGCGTCTTTCTTAGCTTTACCAAGTTTCTTTATCAAAGCATTCAATTCTTTGTAGAATTCAGGAAAAACTTTATCTGTTTGCGTACTTTCCATTTCACCTTTGCATTCCTTGGCTTTTTGAAGAGTTTGTTGAATGAAATCTTTCGATGTATCCGTTTTGGCCATGGCATACAATCTTTCTTTTAGTTCAAGTAACTTTTCTGTAACAATATGCAGTTGTTTTATCTGTGAAATATATTTCCATTCGCATGAAATGGAATCCATGATAAAATCAAGCTCCAATATAGCTATGTGTATAGCACTTTCGTCTGGCATTGGCCTTTCTCTCTGTGCTAAATGCAACCTTCTAACGAGACGCTCATGTTCTTGAAACAGATCAGACATTTCAGTTTCAATTTTCTTTTCTTCCTCTTCGTTAAACTGAGTATATTTCATTACCCTTTGCTTTTGATTGAATATTTCAGCCGTGTTTTTCAGAACTCGCATTTGGTCTAAATAATGTTCTATGTTTTCCATTTCAATTATCTATATTGCTGCGAGTAATTTAATTGCCCCTGTCTCTCGAATAATCAGCTGTCGTCTTTTTTTTTTTTTCTGAAAATAACATTGCGGAACATTCAGTTTAATTAAATTGATTTAATGCTTCTTTTAAATATTTAATACCTTTTAAACAAAAACCTATTAAACAAATACCTTTTAAACAAATACCTTTTAAACAAATACCTGTTAAACAAATACCTTTTAAACAAATACCTTTTAAACAAATACATTTTAAGCAAATACCTTTTAAACAAATACATTTTAAACAAATACATTTTAATCAAATGCCTTTTAAACAAATGCCTTTTAAACAAATACCTTTTAAACAAATACATTTTAAACAAATACCTTTTAAACAAATACCTTTTAAACAAATACCTTTTAAACAAATACCTTTTAAACAAATACCTTTTAAACAAAAATCTTTTAAACAAAAACCTTTTCCTGCTGTCATGTAAAGAGAACAAGGTCATATGACATCTTTTCAATAAACGTAAAATATGAAACTAAGCGAAAACGAAAATGCTATATTGTTATATAAAGTGTGTATAGTTCAACGGAATAGGGCCCCGCTGAGATCTACCTCTCCGCAAACCCTGTGACATGAAGGGGAAACCATTGAGAGGGGAAATAGTCCTGCATTCAAAATGAGGATGACCACACTTAAACATTTTGCTGGAAAGCTCCCATATTGCAAGCGACACCACCTATTAATATTTTACATAATATATATCTCTATACTTATAAGACGCATTTGTTGTCTGTCTGTCTGTCTGTCTGTCTGTCTGTCTATTCCCTTATAACTCAAGATCCAGAAAAACAAATAACGTGAAATTTGTTACACATACACATAATTACATGGGGAAGGTTATAGGACAGGTTTCGTTTCATATTGATGGGTAGTTTAATTGTAATTAATTTTTTTTTTATTTTAGTATTTTACTATATTAAAGTAATCTCGACGGCGCCATAAATAAAATTCCTCTGTGACGTCATTTCCCTATGATCGAATAGAACTTGCGCGCTGGTGCTGTATTGTGCCTTTGTGATGCAAAGAATTGTTGATGTTTTTTCATGCTCTCTGATGTGTACAGTTTGAGGAAGGTAAAGGAATGAAGAAGGATTTTAGAAGAAGTGTGAAACCATAATAATAAGTATATATATATATATATATATATATATATATATATATATATAGAGAGAGAGAGAGAGAGAGGGGGGGGGGGAGGGAGAGAGAGATAAAGAGAGAGAAAATAAAGAGAGAGAGGGGGCAGGGGGGAGAGAGAGGAAAGGAGGGTAGGAGGGAGGGCGGGAGGGGGAGAGAGGAGGGAGGGGTGTGGACAGGGGGGAGAAAAGGAGGGGGAGAGAGGGAGATGGGAGAGGGAGTAGGGGGAGAGGGGGCAGGGGGAGAGGGAGAGAGAAAGGAAGGGAGGGAAAGAGGGGTATGGAGGGAGAGAGAGGGGAGGGAGGGAGAGAGGGAGGGAGAGAGAGAGATAAAAAGTGAGGGGGCAGGGAGGGAGAGAGAGGGAATGAGGGAGGGAGGAAGGGAGAGAGGGGGAGGGAGAGAGAGAGGTGGAAAGGGGAGGGAGGGAGAAAGGAGGGAGAGAGGGGTTAGGGAGGGAGAGAGGGAAGGGAAGGAGAGAGGGAGAGGATGGGAGAAATGGGAGGAAGAGATAAAGAGAAAGAGGGGGCAGGTAGGGAGAGAGAGGGAAGGAGGAGGGAGGAGGATGGACGGGGGGAGAGAAGGAGGGGGAGAGGGGGAGATGGGAGAGGGACAGAGAGAGATTTGAGAGAGGGAGGGAGGGAGAAAGGGAGGGAGGGAAAGGGAGAGGGGGGAGGGAGAGAGAGAGAGAGGAAGGGAGAGAGGGGGTAGGGAGAAAACAGAAGGTAAACAGAAAACCTTATTTTAAACCCGGGCAAAGCCGGGTACTTGCAACTAGTATATATATATATATATATATATATATATATATATATATATATATATATATATAAATTATTAATTCTTTTTTTTGTATGAAAAGGGTTTATTATATCACGATATAGGCAAGCATTTCTAACATTAATATAAATCATAAATCTATGCTTACCTTCATGGAATAAGATGCGAAATGTTATTAAAAATAGGTCATTTTTACGTTAGAAAAATATGATTCACATCTCTACAACTCGGTAACTTTTTCCCGAAAAAGTGTAATAATGGGGATTTCGAAAACTATTTTTAAACTAATGATAGTCAAACGTGAGTCAAGCTGCTCACCTGTGACCATCCTAATGCGTATTTAGAATTCTTCCTATTGAACAAGTTGGTTTTTTTTTCTTTATTTTTCAAGGAAGAAAGAAAATTTCTGGAAAAACAAAGAAACGTAATGTTTATATTTAGAAATATTAGTCTAGCTCATAATGACATTCTTTTGCAAAAAAAAAAAAAAACCGTGAATTATCAATCATCAATTTGATTATGTGCTTGTGGTAAGTATATATATATATATATATATATATATATATATATATATATATATATATATATATATATATATATTTCATAGGCCTAATGAATGCATTTTATCTAGCGTTCTGTTTGTATTTATTTAGCCTGTTCTATAATGCGTGTTTTTTATGGGGGTACGGTAGTTACAAAAATGTAGAATGTATTTGAAGAAAGGTAATCGTTCAGAAAGAAAATTCAATAATTTAAAAACTTGAAAGCCATTTTTCTGAAAAAAAATGTTTTTTAGCAAAATGTATTAATTATATTTTCATCACAAAAATGTATGTGAATCGATTCCGTCAAGTAAGCTTTTATGTGAATCATTTACTAAGTATTAATGAAAACTTTGCCAACTAAAACATTATACGGTGTCGTAAATGTTTCTGGTATTATTATTTAAATATTTTTTTTTAAAAATATACCAATAACTTAGTGCATTAAATATTCCAATATAGAATGCCCTTAACATTATTAGTGTATGGGGTGACAGCAGATTTCTAAATTTTCAACTGTCTCTGCGGACGCCATTCAAGACTATTTTTAGAAAGTATCATTAAGTGTGCTAGTTGTTTATTTTTATGGAATGGGAAATCGAATCGATATCTATGGTTGAGAGAAAAATGTTTAATGTTCCCCTGCTTCTTGACAAAAGTTTACTGTATGCGCAATGCGCATATGTTGATTGATAGTTTAACGTTCATATGTTTGTTTATAGAGGTAAACATTGTAAACTCTTTTTAACTCTCATTCAATATAATATCTCAAGAAAAGAAAAAAAAACATGTTTTATTTGACTATATTTGTGCTTTAAAAGGATATATATCCATGTTTTATATGACTATATTTGTGCTTTACAAGAATATATATACATTTTTATTTGACTATATTTGTGCTTTAAAAGGATATATATCTATGTTTTATTTGACTATATTTGTGCTTTAAAAGGATATATATCCATGTTTTATTTGACTAGATTTGTGCTTTAAAAGGATATATATCCATGTTTTATTTCACTACATTTGTGCTTTAAAAGGATATATATCCATGTTTTATTTGACTATATTTGTGCTTTAAAAGGATATATATCCATGTTTTATTTGACTATATTTGTGCTTTAAAAGGATATATATCCATCTTTTTTCATGCCTTTTTTTTATTTTTTGCTTAGAAAAATGTCAGAAAGGAAAGAACTTATTTTGGAAAGAATAACCTCCCTTACTAAAGAGATACATTCAGCAACTGGTAAAGAGGACATTGCAAGGGTCAAATCTTGTCTCCAGGAATTACAATGTCTCGACACCAACAAACTTGGAGAATTCTCGCTAATCATACAAAGTTTATCGAAAAGAATAAATGATTTAGAAGATGACATATCGCATCAAGATGAAATTATCAAGCTGCATGAAGGCATACGAAGTTTGGAGCTTAATGTAACCAGCATACGAATCCCAGTAGTCAAGAGATTCAAAAAACGTTTTCGGGACTTGAGGCAAGAAGCGAGAAATCTGGAAGAGCGTCTGGACGAGCACAAAGATCACTGCTTTGCGAGTGCCGATCTCAGGAAGGCTTTAGACTGTCTCAAAATAAAGATTGAATACTTGTTCAACGACAATGTACAAAACTTTGCTTATCTTGCCAGTGACGCTGTCGCTGTTAGCGTTTGCATCGGCCTAGCATTCATTCCGGTCGCGGGTATATTTATTTCGGCTGGAACCGCTGCTGCGTTTTACGCTGTGAAACTCACACACCGCCTAGCTGTCTCTCATCATAGAAAGAAGAAGTGGCGTTATAAAGAGAAAATGAAAGACAAATAAAAAAAATAATCAATCAAGAAGGGAACCCTAAAAACCACCTCATTCGTGGTTTACAGGGTCTCATACTTACAGGAACTTGACACACACACACACACACACACTCACACACACACGTACACACACTAGCATCAGTTATGCATCATAAATCATAATTAAGATTTGATTTTCAAAGGAAAACATAAAGTGTACAGTATATTAAATTAAAATGCAAGCTTAGACAACTTGAATTTAATCTCAACGCAACATGACAATTTTTATTTGATATAATCATTTAGAACTGTATGTCATTTAGATTAAGAGAATATTTTTACCTGCACAGAAAGTCTCTTTTTTTATTGTTTATTGTCATTTCTTTACTGCTATTTCTATCATTATTCTTTTGGTTTATAAAATATCTAATTAGTGGCTTGTATTTTACATAATCTGTGCTTTGCATATTTAATATGCTGATTTGTATATTTAATTCGCTGTTTCGTATAATATATAACAGTTTGTATTAAATATAAACAAAAAGCATAGCGGTTGTTTGTTAAACTTTTCCTTCCTATGTAAAAAAAAAAAAATTTTGGTTAAAAAAAATTTATGAATATAGTTGGCACTTTGCTCTTCTTTAATTTGCTTCAGATTGCGAATCACCTGCTGGAAGAGGCTGAATCTTTGGTAACATTAAACTAAAACCATATATATATATATAACGTTTATGTTGGTGGTAGGAAGGTTAAAACTGAAGAGCCCCATGCGAGTCAAGGGTGGACAATGCATAACTGAGCTCTGGCAGCCGTTGGGGGGATGGGGGGGGCAGATCTGGCTAGATCTGACTTCAACAGTAAAAACAGTTACGTTTGTATAAACCAAAGGTGATAGACGGACAAACAGACAGGCTTGTAGACTGTGAACAGACTGAAAAACAGATGAGAAATAGGACGTTTAGACAGACGGAGAGACGGAATGAAAAACACTTGGACAGAAGAACAGAATGACAGACGTTTAGACAGACGGATTGACAAACAGACAAATATTTAAACAGACGGAGAGCCATACGGGCAGAAAGACAGACGGACAGACAAATAGATAGATAAATAGATAGATAGATGGATAGATAGATAGATAGATAGATAGATAGATAGATAGATAGATAGATAGATAGATAGATAGATAGATAGATAGATAGATAGATAGATAGATAGATAGATAGATAGATAGATAGATAGATAGATAGATAGATAGATAGATAGATAGATAGATAGATAGATAGATAGATAGATAGATAGATAGATAGATAGATAGATAGATAGATAGATAGATAGATAGATAGATAGATAGATAGATAGATAGATAGATAGATAGATAGATAGATAAACAATGCAGCACTCGAGCGTATTCTGAACACTATTTATTGATATTTATCTATTTTCTCCTTAACTCCGTCACGTGCATTCACGTCCTCTCATTAATAAAACGGGTCTTTGGCCCCACAAGCTCTGAGGACCGTCCTTAACATGGGAAACACACGTCTGCAGGCCAAGCCTGTGTAGTCATCCAGTGTGAGGGAATACAAGGCGAAACCTCCGATTTTCTTCTTCAGCGACAGCACCTTTTTAAAGAAAATAGATGAAACAGGAATGTCATCATGTCGCTTCATACAGTTTCACATTGTTACAGTGACGTAGCGAACTTAACTCGCGCCCGGGGCATATTACCTTTTTAGCGCCCCCCCCATTCGAAAACTATTTAATATTATGTGTAAAATATACCATTTGGCGCCCCTTTGTGAGTAGCGCCCGAGGCATGATGACCCCCCCTGCCCCACCCATCCCTCACTACGCCACTGCATTGTTACTATTATCGATAAAACGTTGAAAAAAAAATTGAGTTCAAGAACGGTAATTTGGATTATTTCTCCTTCATCTTCTCATCCGCGTTATTTCCCTTTCCGGTTGTATACTGTGGACCAATCAAAACTTTTGAAAGCGTAGGTAAGAGCTCATTCACCACAGCAAAACTCAGGCCCATAGCCAGGAATATTGGATTGGGGGGAGGGGGCCGAAGACATTTTCGGGGGGGGGGGGGGGGCGAAGAAATTTTTTTTCTTCGGGGGGGGGGGGGTGCCGAAGAAATGATCGGGGCGGATCTAGACAACTTTGACGGGGGGGGGGGCAAAACTGTTTTCATTGTTGAAAATTGGTCTTTGAACAAAAAATATTTCGATAATTTAATGATGTATTACCTAAACTTGCGATAACGGAAGAGGGGGGACATGACCTTTCCCCCTAAATCCGCCCCTGGCGGGGGTAGAAGAAATGCTCGGGGGGGGGCGAAAATGGAGGCGCAAAGGGGTTTGGGGAGGGGATCTCAGTGAGTCCCCTCCCCAAGAAATTTTTTGCATTTCCATATCTGGAATGGTGCATTTTAGTACCGATTGTTTAGCTATTAATTAGAAATATATAATTTTAACTACGTTTCAATAATGCATGGCATGTTGCAGTTTTTTTTTATATAATTTAAATAGTAAAGAGTTTTAATGATAAAAATTTATTGAGGCAAGAGTAATTTCTGATTCCTGTTATAAATATATTGACCAATAGTTCTGCTACACAATTGTTACATAATAGATACCTGATTTATATTATTATACTGTTTGTTTAATGTACAACCCGGTAAGAACGACAAAGATGCATGAATAAAGCTTAGCTATTTGTGTGATCTTTCTTATAAAATATTGAAAACAAAGAACAGATCTATCAACAACAACAGTCGCAATTATTCAATTTAAAATAAAATTAATTCTGCTAAAAAGTAAATTTGCAAATTAAATAACATCACTCAGAAATCACGGAGTTTGTACTTTATTATTTTATTATTCATATGTATAAAAATGAAGTCAGAAGCCAATGTTATTTTATTAACTTATTTAAGTTGCTAGTTGTCCTCAGAAGATATCAATATATAAAACTATTACAAGGTTGCCAACAGGCCCATCGACAGAAATTTCGGGCCCCTGGGCTGATATTAATATTTTAAAAAGTTGATTGGCCAACTCAGTCCGGGTCCCTAAAACTCGCCGGGCCCCTGGGCATTGGCCCCCTGCCCCCCCCCACTCGCCGGCACTGGTTGCGAACTTATATTACTATACGTTTCAAATTTGCAAACTTCGTGGTTTAGCCAGCCCCGTAGCCAAGGGGGCACTGGGGGGCCGTGCCCCCCCCCCCCGCTAGGTGTGGAGTGCCCACCCCCCACTTAAAAATGAAGAAAAAGACGAAAAAATAAAGAAAAAGTAAAGGTGCCCCCTTGCTGGGTTTTGGTGCCTCCCTGCTTACTTTGACCTGGCTACGGGCCTGGGTTTAGCACTGAATTTACCTAAAAATGCTTCAGCATTCAGATTGTCTGTTAAATCTTTTTCAAATGCAAGCAGAAAAAGATTGCTTAGACGCTTTTGTAACATTGATCTGCGATATTGGGTGTGCATTCGTGTGAGGGTTGACAAACTGCTCTCACACAGCACCAAATGCCAATGCTGCCCAAAATACCCAGAAGTGAACTTCAATAAGATTCAATCTTTTATGCCCAAAAATTAGATAAGCTATATATGTAAGTATATATAGATAGCCTGAATGATTGCCAAAATATAAACTTTTAAGCTCTTATTATTATTGATTTATTAAACAAAATGATTGATGTTTTATAGCCGTTATTATTAAAACTTTGTCAAAAAACTCAAATCATGCACGGGGGGGGGCTCAGGTCATGCACGGGGGGGCTCAACCCCCCCCTAGCCCCCCTCTGGCTACAGGCCTGGCAAAACTCATCAATCATGAAACGCCCTATATCTAAAACTAAATCTCACCACCACCCTCCCACCCTCACCCCCACCATTAACTATTTTAATGGAACCCCCGCCCACCCATCCCCCTGAAACATCTCGTGCGGAGATTCCCTAAGTTGTTAGCGACGCTACTGTATGTACGTGGGGAAACCATGAATGTAGTTTTGAAAGGACATTTACAGTCTGTGTGTCGCTAGGGTATTTTTTCATGGAGCAGTATGATTAAATGAACGAACTAAAGACAGCTGCTCAGCGATTGGCAATTGTGGAGAATTATGTCGGTTGATGTGTCCGTTCGTTCCCCACAATGATCATGTCGGTTAAGTGTATGATGATGATGATGATGATGATGATGATGATGACGATGACGATGATGACGACGATGATGATGATGATGACGACGATGATGATGATGATGACGATGATGATGAAGATGATATGGTTAAATGAGAAAAAAAATGACTTTATGCCATTTAATGCCGCGGTTCCCAAACGGTTGTACGCGCACCCCCCCCCCCCCAAGTGGTACGAGAAAACTTACGCAGGGGTACACAGCGACTTGTCATCTTCAATGAACACAAACCAAGAATTTGAGGAATTGACGGGTGAGGGGGGTAACCGGCGGACATACTTTCGCACCCTTTGGGGTACAGTCACAATGAAAAAGGTTGAGAGCCACGGATTGAATGTATACATAAACATTTTTTTTTTAAATCAATTAAATCTATTTCGGTAGAAATAGCCGGACCAATGATTTTTTTTTTCTTCTAAATAAAGTATTTTACAAATTTTAAACAAAAAGAGCAATAAAAATGTACAAAATCGTAGTTCTATCATAATGCTAACTAACATCAGGCTCACTTTTGTGGGTTTGTTCTTTAACTAAAAAAAAAACAAACTTGTATGATGACGACTGAAGATTTAGTGTAAGTGATTCGCTTTCTGTGTTCTGTATGTATATCCTGACCTAAAAACTGTCCGCTGATTGACTGCAATAGGTCAATCCCATAATCCGTATAGTTAAAATATCCTATATTTAACTAATACCCCCAATGGTCAGACACTCCTCTCTACTATTTCTTTACCTTGCCGGCAGTGGCTTTTTCATCTTGATATGTGATCCAGTTATTGCCCTTGAAAATGTACGGGTTTTGATTGGATGTGGACTCCATGGCAGAGTAACCGTAGTCTCTGAGTTTCAAACAAATCTGTTGAGGGAAGAAGGGAAAACTATGCAAGAAAATGGATTGCGAGTGTGTATGTATGTATGTTTGTGTGTACCTCTGTATGTATGTATGTTTGTATGTACGTATGTATGCATTATGCTTCTTTGTATGTATGTATGTATGTATGTGTATGTATGTTTGTATATATGTATGTGTATATATGTATGTATGTATGTGTATGTATGTTTGTATGTATGTGTGTATATAAGCATGTAGGTTTAGGTAGATAGACAGACCGGATATGTAGATAGATAGATAGATAGATAGATAGATAGATAGATAGATAGATAGATAGATAGATAGATAGATAGATAGATAGATAGAGAAATAGACCGACCGGATATGTTGATAGATAGATAGATAGATAGATAGATAGATAGATAGATAGATAGATAGATAGATAGATAGATAGATAGATAGATAGATAGATAGATAGATAGATAGATAGATAGATAGATAGATAGATAGATAGATAGATAGATAGATAGATAGATAGATAGATAGATAGATAGATAGATAGATAGATAGATAGATAGATAGATAGATAGATAGATAGATAGATAGATAGATAGATAGATAGATTACCGATGAGAAAGGAACCCGACCGAAAACCTTGGTTGTCACGTCACGCTGGCGGTCAATAGCAATGAAGAAATTCATGTCGTTTTGCCGTTTGAACATGTGGAAGGAGTCCCCGTATAAAGCCAGGTGCACAATCAGTTTATGAGTTGGGAAGCCCATTCTCAGTACTTTATCCACATCTTCAGACTATTTGAAATAAAGTGAATTATTGAAACAAATCAAACGATTAGACAATCAATAGTTTCATGAATATCACAATACTAGTTGAAAAGCCTGCTGAAGCTGGCTGTACTCACTTTAATAGAATAAGAAATCCTTGTTGTGTTTAGATTTCCAGTTTTGGAAAAAGGTAAGGAAACGTCGTTCCACCGCGTTCCCCCTCCCAATACACCATTGGTGGCAAAAATAACGCTAACTATTGCGAATGAAATGGCCGGGGGTGGGAATGGTGGGGGTTATCATTTTTTTAATACTAAAATGTATGAAATAAAAAGATATAGAATGAAAATTTACTTTTTTAAATACGCTTTCATTCGCATCTGCTAGATTTTTAAGTGATACATTAATACACATGCGAATATATATATATATATATATATATATATATATATATATATATATATATGAGAATAAGATAATAGATTTAGAGCCTGAAATTGATCAGTGGGTCTCATAGTGTGGACCGCTAACCACCTATGGATCCCAAATTAATTTGAATTGGGTCAACAAGGAGTTTAATAATTTCTTTCTAGAGTACAAAATATTTAAAAGTAAAATTTTTATTCTTTTCGTCTTTTATTCTTTTAATCTCTACAGCTGGGTCACCTAAACCGATCAGGTCTTTCAGTCGGCTGTGAAAAGTTAAAGTTTGAGAACAACTCAAAACAGCCGACTGGGAATATGTCGCTAGATGACATACAAAGATTGTTATCAAAAGATCTGTATCGTGGTCTGCGGGCAACTTACCATCTCTGTAAACGGGGCATCGTTCTCCGTCAGGGAGTCTTTGTTTTGAGTGAAACCCTAGGTTTTGAGAATAGCGCCGTCAACGTACCTAGCAAGGATAGATAGGCGGTCAGACATTTGTTGGTCAGACATTTGGCGGTCAGACATTTGGCGGTCACACATGTGTCGACCCGTTAACGTAAATAAACGTAATCACGCGGGATCTTTCTTTTGTAAATTTGTGTTTCTAAAACATGGGTCCGGTGCAGAACTGGATTAACAGCATTAAGGGCCCCACCTCCATCCTATTGGGGCTCCCCAGTGCTATTGCCTCCCCTCCCCAACATACAACTTATGTAAGTTAGGGCCCCCCAGGACAAGCGCCCCTCACCACCACCGCCCATGGACTGGGCCACTGAGTTGCAACCCCCATTCCTCGATCCAAACAAATTTACAATGGAGACAAAATTTTAAGTAAGAAAAACAGAAGAAATGTTTGAATGGTTTTACTTGTTTAGTTTCGCAGTGGCTACGGATACAGCCAACGCGCATGCGCTCTAACGCTTAGACGGACTATTTTTCATGCGCGATTGCTAGATTTCGTGGTCTAGCTATAGATATTGCTCCTATCCCTAACCCTATCCCTAACCATAACCCTATTTCTAATCCTATCCCTAACCCTATCCCTAACCCTATTCCTAACCCTATTCCTTACAATATTCCTAACCCTATCCCTAAACCTATCCCTAACCCTATCCATAACCCTATCCCTAACCCTAATCCTAACCCTATTCCTATCCCTATCCCTATCCCTATCCCTATCCCTAACCCTAACCCTATCCCTAACCCTAACCCTATCCCTAACCCTATCCATAACCCTAACCCTATCCCTAACCCTAATGCGCACACAAAAAAATAGTCCGTCTAAGCGCTAGAGCTCATGCGCGTTGGCTGTATCCGTAGCCACTTCGTTTTAGTTTTGAAAATGTGCGTTATGAAAAAGAGTGAGCTATATGTAATTAAAGTAAATGAAGTTCTGTTTGTAAATTGTAAATTTTACCTTTGGTGAAAGCAATAAGCTCTAATGAACACGTTCAGCACAAGTTATCGCTAAACACATAGTAAATTGGGTGCACTATAAAACTGAACATTTTATTCCATTGAAAATATAACACTGAACACAATATTAAATTAAGTACAATTTAACATTGAAATCAATGTATCACTGAGCACATCATAACACGGAACATAATATAATAATGAGACAATGAGAATAATATAACACTCAACACTGTTAAACACTTAACACAAAACACAACTGAACACAATATAACAATTAGCACATTTTTAACTTATCACAATATAACATTGAACTTTATATAACATTAAATACATATTACACTAAGCACTGTAGTAAGCACAATATAATTCTGAACACCTCAAATGCCTAAACACAATATAATGTTTAACCCAATATATCGCTACACATAATATGACACATGACTTAGATTACCATCTATCAAACAATTTAAAAAGCCATTATAATATATATCTATATCTATATCTATATATATATCTATATCTATATCTATCTATATATATATATATATATATATATATATATATATATATATATATATAAGCATTTTGGCCTCTGCGTTAAATCGAAAGTAAAGAATTAATACAACAGTATTCCAGTTTAAACTACAATCAAGAAAAAAATCTGCCCGAAACCAAATAATAACCTAGCCTACTGATAAAGCCTAAGGGGATATAACTCTATGCAAAGGTTTTGCAGGGTGCAGCTAGTACACCAATAATACTATTGCTTTTTTGTTGTTGTTTTTTCATTACTTACTTCTCAAGAGTTTTTAACTCTTCGTCAAACTTTGAGTTGTTAGTGCTGCTAACAAACAGATACACGATGTAATGTCTACTTGTATCCGCTCTGAAGACTGTATCAAACTCCTGTTGTTAAACAAATCCAAAAAATAACAATATGATACCAGGAATAATACAATTTTTTTAATGTTTTTTTTTTAAAGAATAAATCACTCATGCTATTTGTTCTCAAACTCATGAAAAAATGTTGTTTTATACACATATCAAAATACTTTGTGTGTAAATTGAATATTTAATAACAGGGTAATAATGCTGAAATTACTTATGACCGCGATTGTCCTACCTTGCCAGTATTGTTGGTTGTATTTTAACGAAAACCGCCCGAATCACATCGACAAATACGCACGAAACACATTAAGAAATACGCACGAAAGACATTAAGAAATACGTACGAATCACATCGACAAATACGCACGAAACACATTAAGAAATACGCACGAAACACATTAAGAAATACGTACGAATCACATCGACAAATACGCACGAAACACATTAAGAAATACGCACGAAACACATCGACAAATACGCACGAAACACATCGACAAACACGCCTTAAGCACATTAATAAATCAGCCCGATAATAATGCTGGCCTGACACACGTCACACAGCCACACGTCACAAAGTATTGCATCACTCAGCCACACGTCACTCAGACACACAGCCACACAAGACACAGCAAAACATCACAAGGTAACACGTCACTCGGTCACATATCACACAGTCAGGCAGCCATACAGCCACACATGCACCCATCATCTCAGCTCTGAAAATTAAAGACGACTTCACTCCTCCCCCCCCTACCCCTCCCCTAGATTGACCTATTTAGATTTACTCAACAACAACAAGCAAAACTACCATACAAAATGTTTCATCCTCTTTTCTTTTAAAAAAAAAACAAACCATTTTTTGAATTAAAGAAACACTGGCTAGTGGCTATTTAAAGACTTTGACCTCAAATAAAAGTTTCTGTGTTGCTGAAGAGATCGTTTGAAGCTCCAGGTAGATTCCATCAAACATGCTGATGTTTAGAAATCGTTTGGTACTTTCTATAAACATCCTGTCCGGTAGAAACATAAAGTCAAAATAAATTCAAACACGCATTACATATATATATATATATATAGATAGATAGATAGATAGATAGATAGATAGATAGATAGATAGATAGATAGATAGATAGATAGATAGATAGATAGATAGATAGATAGATAGGTAGATAGGTAGGTAGGTAGGTAGGTAGGTAGGTAGGTAGGTAGGTAGGTAGGTAGGTAGGTAGGTAGGTAGGTAGGTAGGTAGGTAGATAGATAGATAGATAGATAGATAGATAGATAGATAGATAGATAGATAGATAGATAGATAGATAGATAGATAGATAGATAGATAGATAGATAGATAGATAGATAGATAGATAGATAGATAGATAGATAGATAGATAGATAGATAGATAGATAGATAGATAGACAGACATCACCTTCGTTTGTTCGCATCAGACAGAAGAGGTTCCAGATTTATTTTCGTTTCTTTGATGGCCAAGATCAGTTTCAGCTTCATGTTGAAATATCTCAAAGCCGAGATGCTTCTAGCACGACTGATTTAATAACAAAAAACAAGACATGAATGGAATAGAACTGAAGACAAGATTTCTTGAAAAAAAAAAGACTTTAACAAAATCAAATTTAAAAAAAAACCGAAATAACATGGAGAATAACAGTGGATTGGAAAAATACAGTTCCATTAGCTTCAGGTTGACAGTCGAGCATCTTCACTATTTGGCCTTGTGCTAAGCTCTTATTGATTTTCACCACCCCAACAGCCAAACCTTTATTTCAGGGGTGGACACAACATGAGGTAAGCCAGACCCCCATCTCTGTGATATATAATCATCATATATAATAATACTCATTTCCAGTGTGCGTTAAATCGAAAGTAAAGAATTAATACAATAGTATTCCAGTTTAAAATACAATCATGACAAAATCGGATCTGCCCGAAACTTAAAATAACCTAGCCTACCGATCAAGCATAAGGGGATATAACTCTATGCAAAGGTTTTGCAGGGTTAAGCTAGTATATAATAAAATATATCTTAAAGAGACGCATGATTGTTCATTAATCAACTAAAGTTACGTTCCCATAGCCCCAAAAGGGCCATCGGGGCAGATGAAGCGTAGAGTTCATCTGTTTCAGTAACCTCGGCATTTGTAAGGATTGTGTGGTTAGCACAACGCCCAGCCGCCTGTTCTTCCCCAACTTAAAGCCAGGTGACCCATTTAAATCTGGGTTGACTTGATGGACTTATAACCAACTTTCATCGTGACCAGGTCAACGGTCAATCGCTTTATACCACTCGACCATCTGTCATAAACTAATAACATTATTTTTTTTTAAAAAAAAGACACTTTGGCTCAGCGGAACCCCACAGAATTTCATGAAGTGAGTGATTCGGCCGCCACTGATGTATTGATTTGCATTATGCAACTGCCCTAGAGCGTCTACGTGGCCGTTGAGGGCACTCTAAAGTTACCTCACCTGTTAGCCTTTTAAAAGGTACCACCTCGTTTCCCCATCTTTGAAAGTCCACCCCCCCCCCTTTTTCCACCGCCCCCCCCCACCACACACACATCCAATCATTTCAAAATGTCAGAAAGAAAAACAGTAAGAGTAAAAGTAAACTGCGTACTCCATGAGACCATCTTCCTTGCCAATAGCGAATCGAACCATTCCCTTATCGATACTGATCAGATTCTCCACGATGAGGTCCGAGCAAGTCTGTGGGTGGAAATTGACTTTGAACGGATCGAAGAGTCTGGCGTCGACGTAGCACATGATCCTAGAACAATCACCTGAGGGTTGGGCGTGGGGGGAGGGGGAGGCACAGAACAGAATATTTATGATTACACAATGATAAATATGTAAACATTCATTGTTAAATATGGTCAATTAGCGTGTATAATTTAATTACAAAAATATAACGGCAAAGTGTATTCAGTGTTTGAACAATTGTGTTAACGTTCGCGAAGTCCTTATTTTTGGTGCATGCGCAACTAAACAAAAAAAATTGATTTCTAAGTAACGCATCTCTTCCTTACATATCTTCCGTACAGGCAGAACAATAACATAACACGTTTAAAAAGCTCTGCAGTGATAACCACCAGTGGCGATGTGTGACCACCAGACTGACCCGGTGAATATCGTGGGCTCATCGGGTGACCAGCCGCCTGGTAAACAAATGAACGTCACATTAAACTTCTATACGATCGTCTGCTTTCACCAATATCGGAGATGACTCGTGTGGAAGGAAGAAGGCGGGAGGGGGGGGGGTGTCACGTGTCCACCTTTTTACTCTTCCCCTTACTTCTAAGGAACATTTTGTCGGTGCTATAAACTCGTAGGCTTACAGCCCTTTAGCTGCAACAACATTGTCGTCTACTCGCGCCTCACGTGTTTATTTCCATAAAAGGATATTTTTGTTTAATTCTATGCCTATCAGGATTTGATTGACTTGTGCGTTTTATATCTGATAGGTAAATTTCTGAAGTTATTATAGGTGACTAATACTAACTGCAGAACCGTTCGTATGAATAGGTGGCCGCCTATTGCCCCCCACTGCCAACAGGGCCCCACTGTCCAAGGGCCCCCCAACTTAATAAATGCCCTCTTCTAGCACAAGTTCCTATTTGACCTGATGACATAGAAACTTGTGCCCAGGGCCCCCTTATATCTGAGCTCCCTGCCTATGGCCACCACTGCCAAAGGGTGCCCCCACTTTAAAACCGCCCTGTTCTAGTACAAGTTCCTATTTGACCTGATGACATAGATACTTGTACCCGTAGATCTGAACTCTAGGGCCTTCAAATAACAAAAAAAAAAAAAAACGGTTCTGAGCAGACCCAGTGTATAACTCAACGTGCTCATTATTGGCCTGTTCATGCAGTGCACTTCAGTAAACGGGCGACATTGGCGAAGCTGAAATACAGAGCACAGTAACGTACGTCAGTGCCGTAGCGAGCTTTAACTCGCGCCCGAGGCACAATATTTTTTAATACCTTTTTTTTTAGCGCCCTCCCCCCCCCAAATTCGAAAACCATGTAATATAATAAGTAAAATACACCATTGGGCGCCCTCGCCCACCCCTGACGTACGTCTATGTTTCTTTATGTAACGTTCTTGTGTAACTTTATTATTTTTATAAGTGACTTCTTTCACGCAGTGATTCTATTTTTATTTTTTTTTTATTTTGGGCGTTCTCGGGGGGAGTTTACTGAGTGTCGTTCACATTCACAATCAATCAATCAATCAATCAATAATGTACCCGAGTCAATCACGATTGATATACTTTAATAAGACTTCACACAAAGATAATCATGAACACAATAAATCAAACCTAACTGGTTCTACAATGTCCCGAAATCTATGTAGACTCATAAAGTAAAGAATAATTTAAACACAACTTTACAATAACACCCCCCCCCCCAATTTTGTCTTAATTCGCTACACGGTCTGCAGTCTGTCTTCGGTCTCTTGTCTCCTCTTCTCTGTCTGTTGAAAAATTAACTTACAACTCCTGATATTAGTGCTTTAAACCGTTCCATGATGCTAGGACACCCAATTCTTCTGATTGGCTAACGAGACAGTAGCATTCCCCCCTTCGACACCTGAGACGATGTCTGATAGATCTAGCTTACTAAACTACTTTTAGACTTGGATCAATATAAACTATAGAATCTGACTGTTGAGTCACTGTTGACCTTTCTGTACCATCTAAGATTTTAAACCTTGAACATGTTAATTGAGCTAATTATATTACTGTGACCCTGGCCGTATGAACTTTTGAACTAACTAACTGAAATGTATCAACTTATCAGAGGTTGTAAAGTTGTAGAGATACATATCTAAAGCTATCGTTACAGTTTACTTTATTGTTACTTATTGTTTATTTTATTGTTACTGAAAAATAAACAATTTATTGAACTATTTTTGTACTCTCGAAATTCCGATACATTGACTATGTTGCAGGGGGGACGGATGGTCGTGCGGTAAAGCGCTCGACTGTCGACCTGAAGGTACGATCTCCTCGCTATATCTCCCGTGGTGCCTCCATGGCCATTGCACTATCGGCTATGGTGGGGATGAAAGAAGGGCACCATAAAAACCGTCCCATTAGATGGTTTATAGGATCTAAGAGATTTCATCTCATCCTTACAGGGACTCCACACACTATGCTGCAGCCCGTTTAATAATTGTCTTTACTGTATACAAAACCGGAATGCGGCTCTCAGCGAATTTCTTTGTAGCTGCCCCTGCTTTTGTCTAATAAACAAGACAATATTTTCTTCAGGGCCTAAGGCTTTATCTCTATTAGCAGTGGCGTAGGAAGTGTTCTGCGTGTATGCGGCCGCACGGGGCGTTGGACTAAGAAGAGGCGCCAAAAAAAGCGCAGGTAAATGTTTTTGCAACTTCCGGAATTGTTGGAGGGCGCCGATAATGCAACTCATACAGGATGCTAGCTTCGGCTCTGCTTATAAGCCTAATTGCTAATTCTGCCTGATTTTCTGACTTTGAACGTATGTTACGACTCAGGTACACTCAGTGGTGAAGGGATCAGGTCCACTGGAATGTCAAGGCCGCGAGATCAGTTCGTTGCTGGTGCTGATTAGTTTCGGGTGCTAATCGTTTACTAATGGTACTAATGGTGCTAATGGTACTAATGGTGCTAATGGTACTAATGGTGTTAATGGTACTAATGGTACTAATGGTACTAATGGTACTAATGATATTAATGATGCTAATGGTATTTATGGTGCTAATGGTACTAATGGTGCTAATGATACTAATGGTACTAATGGTGCTTATGGTACTAATGATATTAATGATGCTAATGGTATTTATTGTGCTAATGGTATTAATGGTATTAATGGTACTAATGGTGCTAATGGTACTAATGGTGCTAATAGTACTAATGATATTCTGATGCTAACGGTATTTATGGTGCTAATGTTATTAATGGTATGAATGGTGCTACTGATACTAATGGTATTAATGGTGCTTATGGTACTAATGTTATTAATGGTGTTATTGATATTAATGGTGCCAATGGTACTAATGGTATTAATGGTACTAATGGTATTAATGCTACGTATGGTCCTAATACGCTCACGTGCTTCTGTATGGTCAAGCAACTCACCGGTTCACTGTAGAGCCGCAGGGCCGGGCATCTTCTCGTGATGTTGGTGTTGCTGCAGTTGAAGTATCCGGCACAGTCATCCGGGTCCGGCACGAAGCTAATGGTATCTTTGCATTGCTCTTTGACTAGTAGGATTGAGAATGAAATACAAACAATAATAAGATCCGTTCACATAATATAAAAACACGTGAATGTTTGGACTGGGTGGACGGGTTGAGGAATGGGGGGGGGACGGTTTCTTGTTGTATGTATCAATGTATTTGCGTTGCTATGTGCGAAACATTCTATTTATGTCTCTGTGATCCTGTAACATTTACATCTCTTTCAAGTGCAGGGTCGGATTAATGTAAAACAGTGGACGGTGGGTGAGGGTGTCGATGGTTAACGTGTGTCATATAAACAAATATTGTATAATACTATCAGTAAACATTTCGTGCGGGCCTCTGTTAACAAATTAAAGTGAAAATGGTGAAAGGGGGGGGGGGAATCTTGAATGTTGTTATTTTTGTTTAAATGTATCGAGGGGGGGTGTAATTTGTTTGTATAAAGTTTACGTTATATCATCATATGTGAACAGCCGCAAGAATGGCCTCACCCCCCACGAGAAATTGAAACAAATTAAATCATTGTATGACGATGACTTATCACGTGAATAACATCCTCAGCAAAGTAGACTTGTCTTGCCACAGCCTTATGGTCAAGTCTGAATAAGGGGAGGGAGGAGGGAGGTCGCGTGCCTTTTCTTGGATCCAACAGACGTCCGCCCAGTTTTCAAGTGGAAAACCTAAATTAGTGGGGTGGGGAAAGGGGGGGGGGGGTAAAATAAAGGCGGCTGGGCATTGTAATAGCCTAAAAAAAATCCCGTAAAATAGTACGTACAGTTTTAGATATTAAAAACTAGAATTAAAATCTTGTTATATAGCGATTCATATTGAACAAAAAAAATCGTGTTTACCTATTATTGGTCTTTCTTCCATTGCAATCATCTCTGAATAGGACCCGGTCAACAAGTAGAACAAAACAATGAAAGCTGCCAACTAAACAAATTTAAGATGTTTAAAAACAAAAAGGAATTTCATAAGGTAAACACAAATCAGAAAGGCAGTGGCTACTGTTCGGTCCGACCGAACCCGTATTTTTTTACTTCGGGTACCGGCCATAGATAATATTGCTCCACACCCTATCCCTATCCCTAACCCTAACCCTATCCCCAACCCTAACCCTAACCCTATCCCTAACACTAACTCTAACCCTAACCCTATCCCTATCCCTATCCCTAACCCTATCCCTATCCCTAACCCTATCCCTATTCCTATCCCTAACCCTAACCCTATCCCTATCCCTAACACTAACTCTAACCCTAACCCTATCCCTATCCCTAACCCTATCCCTATCCCTAACCCTATACCTATCCCTAACCCTAACCCTATCCCTAACCCTATCCCTAACCCTATCCCTATCACTAACCCTAATCCTGAAAAAAAAATTCTGAAAAAAAAAAATAATTATGTTGTTATATAGCTCAGTGCAGCGACTCGGCCGCTATGCAATAATAAGTATGGCTGGTACCCGAAAAAAAAATACGGGTTCGGCCACTGCCAATCACACAGAAATATAAATTTCAATGATGTATTTCATAGACAAGGAAACTCAACATAAATTTAAATTTTTACTGAAAGTTTTAAGACAATGGAACTCATTTTTTAAAATGTATGCATTAAAAAAACAAAAATAACAATATTTTCAATTATCCGACAGTATCAGTGTAGCCATCCCTATGTGTTGTGGGGAGGGCGCTCGGCTAAATTGTATACCGGAACTTTCTTCGCATCAGATTGAATACTGTGGAGAAATAGTGTAGTCGAAGTTTGATGACGCAATTGGGTAGGCTCGGCCTACCACATACTCCATGACGTCATTCCGCCATCGCGCTGTGGTTTATTCTGAGTTCTAGCGTATACGTCATTTTTTTGTAGAGATGACGTATACTACAACCGACAGGGGGGAGCACGTGCTTTGTTTTAGCAGTTGTGAAATCAGTCTTAGCTTTGGGCATCGTGGTATGCAGATCAGAGGTGTGCGGATCTTGAAATTTAGCGTCCGCGTCCGTCCGCGGATTTCTATCAATGATCCGCGTCCGCAGAATCTTACATTGGTCCGCAGTCAGTCCGCGCGTCCGCATTGCTGAAATTTAGCTGTTTAAATGACTTGAAATTTTTTATGGTAACGCTAAAGAAGATCCGCGTCAGTCCGCGAGTCCGCAACTCAACCATACGAAGCGTCCGCTGTCAGCCCGCGGATTCGGAAAAGTCTGCGGATCTGCGTCCGCTCATCTCTGATGCAGATGCATGTTGTAGTTTGTATCTAGACAGTAGTTATTGTACTCCTCCTGGATTCACCATTATATGTCAGTTCATGTTCATGCAGTTATATTAAAGAATTGAATGTTTTCCATTGTTACTTTCAACTGGCGTTGACTTACTATATTAGTGTTGTTCACTGTTGTTCGAACATCAACTACAGGTTTAATAAAAGAACATCGCAACATTATTTGGAGTACTTCGCAACAAATACGAATTGACGATCCTTTTTATAGAGGGTGAGATTGGGAGGCAAAAGCTATTGCCTAATTTGCTGCCTATATGAAAGACTTTGATTATGAAAGCTGGCGTAAAACATTTTCAGGAGGACTCACCAAATCTGTTGTTTTTTTTTTTTGCTCCTTCCAGAATCTTAGTCACATTTTTATCTGAGTCCCCAACTCCAAGTGAGTTCTAAGCGGCGGTGCACCGGTCACAAACCATTTCTGTGAGGTGGGTTATTTTGGGGGCGGGAGGGGTTGGCTCTATTACTGGCAAGCCTCAAGACAACGGCCATGGTTAGTATAAAACATATCTAAGAATCTGCTTAACAATGTAAACTGTAGATAAAGTAGAAGTAATTACCTTTAGTTCCATGACTTATAATGGTCAGTGCTGACGAATTTCTCTAACGTTGAGTTTGCCCAGCGATATTTTTTTTTTGTTCCTTACCCTCAAACCCAGATGTTTTGAAAAACACTTATTACAGCGAGAGTTGTCGTTCTTTCCTTAACTATGATTTCTGTTTATGAAGTCGGGTAGGTTGGATTTTTTATTCTCATTACCATCTATAATTGACCTGCCTGTGACATATGGCGCATCATTCATTTCATATCTTCAGTTTACTGTACATCTGGTTGTGAGAGCAGGCAAAGACATCACGGGGTGAGGCAGGGGAGGGAAGGGAACGAAAGGTTTTAGAATGTTAATTTGATTTTTTTTTAACTTAGATAAAGAACGTGAATAACATACAACACATACCCTAACATTCACCATGTTTAATCGAGTAAGTATACTGGAGTCGAGTAAGATGGGGGGCGCCACCTAGGGCGACTTACTAGTGACATAGTTACTCCACGACGATAAGCATTACCTGTGCACGCGACGGTACCTCCATGGCCGTTCCAGAATGAGGACACCCTTCTGATTTTTATTTGTAAAGTCTAAAGTGAAGGGGGGGGGGGGAACTGGCTCATTAGTACAATGGTCAACCAAGAGAAATATGCCATTTGTCCATGATTTAAATATACCAGCTTTTTTTTTTTGTACAATAAACATGGCGTTGTTGTTGTTTTCTTGTACTCCACCAACCTTTTAGACAAAAATCAACATCTGGGTGTTTTTTTACTTCTAGGTCCGTTATGGCATTAATGGCCCCGGGGGGGGGGGGTGCGGAAAGGTGGGGGCTCACTTAGTAACTTGAATATTTGGGTGACCTGTGTCCAGTCGACAAGATAGCAGGACCGTTCTTATATTTAGGTGGACTAGGAAAATGCCTGGGGCCCCCACTACTGGTAAGACGGGCCTTCTGTTAGACGTTTTATTTAGCCGATGCCTAAAATGTCTAACATGACCTCAAAGTTGGGGAAAGCTCCCCCCCCCCTTTTTTTGTCAGGTAAATCTTTGGGGCCCAAGATTTTACAAGCGATGACCTATACGGGCTTTTGTATTTTTGTTTTACTGGGGCATCTAAATTTTATTTGGACAGCAAACACACAAGAGATATATTTAGACTTGCAACTCCGAGATTCTCTGTAAAGCTGTAAAAAGAGGAAGCAATAAGAAAAAAGTTGTATCAGACTCTTTTGTTCTTTTTTTAAAGCTGATAGTTTTTTTTTTTCATTTAATAAAGGCCCAACGTTAAACAAAAAATAGACCTGCTGTTCTCAACCTGTGGTACTCGTACCCCCCCCCACCCCCAGGGTTACGGGGAAAACGTTTGCAGGGGTACGCAGCGACACATACTTTTTCGTTTATTACAGTCAACAATTAGAAGAAACTATGTGTGAGGGGGTACCAGCGGACATTCTCTCGCACTCTTTAGGGTACAGTGGCGAAAAAAGATTGAGAACCTCGGATATAGACCAAACGTTGAACAATATAGATCAAACGTTGGTCAATATAGACCAAACGTTGAACAATATAGACCAAAAGTTGAACAATATAGACCAAATGTTGAACAATATAGACCAAATGTTAAACAATATAGACCAAACGTAGAACAATATAGACCAAATGTTGAACAATATAGACCAAAAGTTGAACAATATAGACCAAATGTTGAACAATATAGACCAAACGTTGAACAATATAGCCCAAAAGTTGAACAATATAGACCAAATGTTGAACAATATAGACCAAACGTTGAACAATATAGACCCAACGTTGAACTGTATTTCAAATAGTCGCCGAGTATTTCACAATTACAAAGTTATTCCATGAGGTACAACCATTACGAAATTTCGCGTATTTACTCGCAAGATTTCGTGCATCAACTTATCAAGTCCGTAATTATTTTTCGATTCGGAAGTAATAATTTCCGAGCTTTTACACCAGCAAGATATTCATAGAAAAATATTGCTTGAGTATTATGTAATCTTCTGTTCACATATCGGCTGTTATACCCCTAATACAAATATACTTGTTCATTTTTTTTGTAAATCTAATTAGATTAAAATCAAATGAATCAATGAATGTCCGTGAGCGACTCTGTTTATCCGTCGAAAATTTCATTCGCTCATTAAATTTCTGTCATCAATCATCTCGCCTTTTTTGAAAAATCGATATCAGTTGATATGACAGTGTGTAAGGCCAAAAACGTAGACAAGGGCACATCACTATGTCTTTGTTGTCTGTCATGTTTGCAGAGTTATCAGCCTAATTAAACAAAGATTAGGCACCAGAGGCGTAGCGAGGGGTGGGCTAGGGAGGGGGCGTCATGATCAGGGCGCTACTCACAACTTTTTTATGCATAAATGGAACACCACGTAGTTATTTCACTAAGTCATTCCATACTTGCTAAACCTAGCCTCATCTCGGTGCTGTAATGGTATCTATAATAAGGACACAAGGCATATTTCTTCGTGACTTTTGACATAAATCGAGGAGATCGTACATACATATAATGTTCTCCAAAAAGGCTGGCACAACCAAAACCCTGATGTTGGTCAAAATGGATGGTGACTGCTCACGTCGCTGCTTTCGCACAATGACAGGAACAAGAGCACCTCAGCTTTGTGGCAGTTTGATGTGACATATCCTACCTGGCGAGGAGGAGGTATTCAAACACCATACCTGTATGGTAGCAGATTTACCCTATGACATTCACAGGTATGGAATAAAACAAAAAAAAAAGTATACGTGACAATCATTCTTTTGAATGCTGTATGCCCTGGGCTTCTGTACAGCGATGGGACCCGTGGCATCAATCCCTCCACTCCTTTTTTTTCCGGTGGGCCGCGGTGAAATTATCAAACTCTGACCGGTCCATGGCGAGAAAAATGTTGGGGACCACTACTCTAACAGATCCGTGGAGTTGCGAATGAAGTCAATTTATCCAGTTACAAAAATACTCTTACAGCCTGTAAAATATCAGTCTCTTACAGCCTGTAAAATATCAGTCTCTTACAGCCTGTAAAATATCAGTCTCTTACAGCCTGTAAAATATCAGTCTCTTACAGCCTGTAAAATATCAGTTTGTTTTTTTACAAATAGAAATAAACTTTTTTTTTATTAAAACAAAAAATACTAAGCAATAATTTCATTTCTGAATATCATCATACTCCCAATTCATGTACATACATACAGTGGCGTAAATAGGGTGGGGGGAGCGGAGTCCAAATACAAGCGTCCCCCGGGCCCTCAGTTTTTATTTTAGCGCTAAATATTAAATACTAGCTGTACCCGCCACACGCTGTAACGAGCACGGTCGGTAATATGTTTTTGTAACACACTTTGGAAGGGCCGGAAATTATTACAATGTGGGTCATGTTTAGAGAGAGTTTGTATTTTTGGGGACACATACCTGTTAAGTTAGATCAGAGGTTTTCAACCTTTTTTATGCTGCGGACCCCACAGACATTCCAAGCCCGGGTGGTGGACCCCCATAGCCCAAGGCGCCCAGAATATGTCTTAAATTCTGTTCTTAAATTCTGCCTTGCATAAGTTACGCACAAATCATGTACAAGTCATTTCACATATGAAATAGCTATTTAATCAAAAGATGAAACAATCACCTAGTATTTATTCTACTGGTATGTCTGTTACAGTTTTCTGTTCAGTGGTAAGGCTGTGCCGGTTTTGCACTACAGCAAGATCTTCATTCATGTCCTTTGCCGCCAAGGCCTTGCTGTGAATCACGCAGTGGGTTGATACAATGTGTGGCGCTGCTTGTTTCCCTCGTGCGATTAAACCAAATTTACGACCAGTCATCGTAGCATCGCCGTCCATGCACATGCCAACACATTGTGTCCAGGCCAGTCCTGATTCTTAAAAAAATGCATCAAGTATACATAAAAGGTCTGCACCGGTTGTGCACCCCGTCAGCGACTTGCAGAACAAAAAGTCTTCAACAACTTCACCTTCCCAGCAGTATGGAATGTAAACCAACAATTGGGCTGCATTCGCAATGTCTGTACTTTCGTAAAGCTGAATTGAGAGTCTGATATGCTGAAGGCGTGCATTCAGTTGGCAGCGAACATCTTCAGACATGTCTGCAATTCGTCTGCTCACTGTGTTATCAGACAGTGGAATGGCTTTCAGTTTTTGACTATTCCTTTCCTAGAACGACTTCGCACATGTCGACTGGTGCCGGTTTAATTAGATCCTCCGCAAATGTTTGAGTTTTTTTTAGAACGCACTATTCGCAATGCTACCAACCAAACACGACGCTCGAAGAGCTTTCTCGTTCACAGTAATGCAGGCCATCAGTTTGCCTTTCTGTTTCAAATAGAGCTCTTTCTGCCTCTCAAAGTATTCCTTCGCTTTACTGGCAAGTTTCAAATGCACTGTGGTCAAATGGCGCCTCAATTTAGCAGGCTTCATCGCATCGCTCGATAATGTTTGCATCACACGACACAAAGAAGTTGGTCAGCATCGGTCCCCACTGCGGTGAAGCCGAATGATATATATTCATTAGCGGATTATACTTGCGCAGTTGTCTTTTTTGTTCGTCTTGGGGTATTTAATAATCAGAATCTTCCAGGTTCTGGTCAGTTTTCCTCTTCACAAATTTATCCATGCTACTAGGCTTGGACAATTTACTTTTACAAATATTGATAAACAAAATGACCAAAACAGTTTAGTCCCGTTGACTCAGATCTCACAGGGGAAAAAAAAATAGAGACAAAGTTTTAGAGTAGAGAGGATTTGAGTAGGTAATTATCTGTAAAAATATTTCACATTCTGATGAGGAAAATTCATAATTTAAAATTAAATCGACTACTATGACAAAACAAATACAAATCTTATCAAATATTTTGAATTGTTTACTAACATTTTAAAAAGTATTTGTCACATAAGCAAGTCACATGACAACAGAACAGCATAATATGTTCATCGGTAGAATTTCACACCGTTTCTAGGCCAATTTAGGCTTGTAATAATTGTAGCCACTGATTAACCACACTGTTTATAAACAATACACACGCTTGCGCAGATCCTGATGTTTTAACAGTGATGTCAGAGCTCAGTAAGTAAGAAATATTGCCAAGATATTGCCAAGATGACATGAGTCTAGTTCAGATTTCAGACGAAAATATAAGGAAATACCAGCAAAGTTTTTTTTAAATTCTGCACATTGCTGTCTGTGCCTGAAACATTGGCATAGCTAGTATTTTTTCTTTAGCTAAAAGCTGACCAATCAACCAAACCAAGCAATACTTTAAACAAGAAAAAACACTACTTTCCTTAACTTGCCCACGGACCCCTTTGAAGCTCCCCACGGACCCCCAGGGGTCCGCGGACCACAGGTTGAAAACCTCTGAGTTAGATGACCAAGTTAGGCTGGAATTAAAAGCAAGGCTAAGTGTCCATGTATTATCAAGAAACAAATGTTGTGATAAGCTAATTATCTCCTGTCTGGTTTCGTATGTATGGCGCCAAACTTTCACTGATACAAAGAATCAGTGTCCCTAAGTTTCTAGGTTGAGCATTGTATTTACAAGAATATAGGTCAAACATTGTATTTTCAAGAATGTGTCTTGCCCCCCCCCCCTAAATATTCAAGGGGGGGGGGGCGGCGCCCCCCCTTGAATTTTGGCTTGCCCCCTACCCCCTTAAAATATTTCGTTCCGCCGCCGGTGCTCCCGGAGACAGTGCGTTTCATAAACGCAGCAGAATTGATGCTAATAAGAGAAAACTGTGGATTACTAAAATAAGAAGAGAAAACATTTACAAGTAAAGTATGATCTATTATTACATGTAGTCTATACTATAACAATGTTTTTCTGTTTTTTAAAGTAAGAGTGACAATCATAAACGTAAACTAAACAAATCTTGCTTTTATGTTTTATCGACGATTGAAAACTTGTGTTATAAATATCACATATGAAACCAAGCCTGCTGTGATTAGAAACAAAACAAAAAAGAAAAGCGGGACCTTTCAGAAGTCGGGCCCAGAGCGCCCCCTGTTTACTGTGCGGGCAAGTTGTTTCCCCTAATTGAAACCGCTCGCTTGGGTCTTTCCTCTAACTGAACCCGGCTCGCGGCCTTCTATATAGGTCAAGGTGGCCGTGAACCGTTAGTCTAAGCTTTGTTTACATATTTTTAAAATATAGCTGGCAGTATCTTCATTGACTTTTTTTTCATTGTACACAAGTCATACACCAGCGGACGCAACTCTTGTTTACTGTGTAGGCTAGGCTAAGGGGGTTCCCCTATAATGGCGCAAATGTAAAGTTGGTGCTTTGAGGGGGAGGGGGGTGGATTTCGAAGACGGCGTTTATGGTAGACACAAGATGCACCAAAATACTCCACGACTCTCGTTTTCTGTCCCCAGGGCGTATTGCACCCCTTTGCACCCTCATATATTCCTTGCACCATAATACTCATCTCCCCAGGGCGTATTGCACCCTTTTGCACCCTCATATATTCCTTGCACCATAATACTCATCTCCCCAGGGCGTATTGCACCCCTTTGCACCCTCATATATTCCTTGCACCATAATACTCATCTCCCCAGGGCGTATTGCACCCCTTTGCACCCTCATATATTCCTTGCACCATAATACTCATCTCCCCAGGGCGTTTTGCGCCCCTTTGCACCCTCATATATTCCTTGCACCATAATACTCATCTCCCCAGGGCGTTTTGCGCCCCTTTGCACCCTCATATATTCCTTGCACCATAATACTCATCTCCCCAGGGCGTTTTGCGCCCCTTTGCACCCTCATATATTCCTTGCACCATAATACTCATCTCCCCAGGGCGTATTGCACCCTTTGCACCCTCATATATTCCGTGCACCATAATACTCATCTCCCCAGGGCGTTTTGCACCCCTTTGCAGCCTCATATATTCCTTGCACCATACTACTCATCTCCCCAGGGCGTTTTGCACCCCTTTGCACCCTCATATATTCTTTGCACCATAATACTCATCTCCCCAGGACGTATTGCACCCCTTTGCACCCTCATATATTCCTTGCACCATAATACTCATCTCCCCAGGGCGTTTTGCACCCCTTTGCACCCTCATATATTCTTTGCACCATAATACTCATCTCCCCAGGGCGTTTTGCCCCCCTTTGCACCCTCATATATTCTTTGCACAATAATACTCATCTCCCCAGGGCGTATTGCACCCCTTTGCACCCTCATATATTCTTTGCACAATAATACTCATCTCCCCAGGGCGTATTGCACCCCTTTGCACCCTCATATATTCCTTGCACCATACTACTCATCTCCCCAGGGCGTTTTGCACCCCTGTGCACCCTCATATATTCTTTGCACCATAATACTCATCTCCCCAGGGCGTATTGCACCCCTTTGCACCCTCATATATTCTTTGCACCATAATACTCATCTCCCCAGGGCGTATTGCACCCCTTTGCACCCTCATATATTCTTTGCACCATAATACTCATCTCCCCAGGGCGTTTTGCACCCCTTTGCACCCTCATATATTCTTTGCACCATAATACTCATCTCCCCAGGGCGTTTTGCCCCCCTTTGCACCCTCATATATTCTTTGCACAATAATACTCATCTCCCCAGGGCGTATTGCACCCCTTTGCACCCTCATATATTCTTTGCACAATAATACTCATCTCCCCAGGGCGTATTGCACCCCTTTGCACCCTCATATATTCCTTTGCACCATACTACTCATCTCCCCAGGGCGTTTTGCACCCCTGTGCACCCTCATATATTCTTTGCACCATAATACTCATCTCCCCAGGGCGTATTGCACCCCTTTGCACCCTCATATATTCTTTGCACCATAATACTCATCTCCCCAGGGCGTATTGCACCCCTTTGCACCCTCATATATTCTTTGCACCATAATACTCATCTCCCCAGGGCGTATTGCACCCCTTTGCACCCTCATATATTCCTTGCACCATAATACTTATCTCCCCAGGGCGTATTGCACCCCTTTGCACCCTCATATATTTCTTGCACCATAATACTCATCTCCCCAGGGCGTATTGCACCCCTTTGCACCCTCATATATTCCTTGAACCATAATACTCATCTCCCCAGGGCGTATTGCACCCCTTTGCACCCTCATATATTCCTTGCACCATAATACTCATCTCCCCAGGGCGTTTTGCGCCCCTTTGCACCCTCATATATTCCTTGCACCATAATACCCATCTCCCCAGGGCGTTTTGCGCCCCTTTGCACCCTCATATATTCCGTGCACCATAATACTCATCTCCCCAGGGCGTTTTGCACCCCTTTGCACCCTCATATATTCCTTGCACCATAATACTCATCTCCCCAGGGCGTATTGCACCCCTTTGCACCCTCATATATTCCTTGCACCATAATACTCATCTCCCCAGGGCGTTTTGCGCCCCTTTGCACCCTCATATATTCCTTGCACCATAATACTCATCTCCCCAGGGCGTTTTGCGCCCCTTTGCACCCTCATATATTCCTTGCACCATAATACTCATCTCCCCAGGGCGTTTTGCGCCCCTTTGCACCCTCATATATTCTTTGCACCATAATACTCATCTCCCCAGGGCGTATTGCACCCCTTTGCACCCTCATATATTCCTTGCACCATAATACTCATCTCCCCAGGGCGTATTGCACCCCTTTGCACCCTCATATATTCCTTGTACCATAATACTCATCTCCCCAGGGTTTTTTGCACCCCTTTGCACCCTCATATATTCTTTGCACCATAATACTCATCTCCCCAGGGCGTTTTGCACCCCTTTGCACTCTCATATATTCTTTGCACCATAATACTCATCTCCCCAGGGCGTATTGCACCCCTTTGCACCCTCATATATTCCTTGCACCATAATACTCATCTCCCCAGGGCGTTTTGCACCCCTTTGCACCCTCATATATTCTTTGCACCATAATATCTCCCCAGGGCGTATTGCACCCCTTTGCACCCTCATATATTCCTTTCACCATAATACTCATCTCCCCAGGGCGTTTTGCACCCCTTTGCACTCTCATATATTCTTTGCACCATAATACTCATCTCCCCAGGGCGTTTTGCACCCCTTTGCACCCTCATATATTCTTTGCACCATAACACTCATCTCCCCAGGGCGTATTGCACCCCTTTGCACCCTCATATATTCCTTGCACCATAATACTCATCTCCCCAGGGCGTTTTGCACCCTCATATATTCTTTGCACCATAATACTCATCTCCCCAGGGCGTATTGCACCCCTTTGCACCCTCATATATTCTTTGCACCATAATACTCATCTCCCCAGGGCGTATTGCACCCCTTTGCACCCTCATATATTCCTTGCACCATAATACTCATCTCCCCAGGGCGTATTGCACCCTTTGATTCCATCAAGCGGCCGAATCGCGAGTGTATACTTTCAATATTCAGTAAATCAAAAACCGCTTATGGTCACTGTAACTAAGCCCTACTTGTAATGTTTGTTCACACACATTTCGATTGACATTTTCCACAAAAGGCAATGTATTATGTAATGTATTATGTCATCATAGTTAAAATTTCAAAGTGAAAAAAAAACCTTATGCTAGGAATAAATTGTCAAATTGCTTTAGGACCCTTATATAATTATTATTATTTCAGTGTCTCTAGTTCATACAATAAACTTTTGACTATTTCATTCTATGTCTATTATTATTTTAACAGAAGCTTATAAACATAGTAACATTACACTCACACGATAATTGCTAAGTCAGCATAAAGCAGATTTCTGTTCCCGATATAACCCAGTAGGTCATGAGTTTGGGTTGCACACCTTTTTAGGACGGCCTTCAACCCTTACATCAGGGGCGCCTCCAGGGGGTGGTACCTTTACACTTGTCAGGGACCTCGTGACTTTGAAGACCCTGTCGTTTTGTTTATTTTGCTGAAAAATTGGGGGAAATGGGGATGAGGAGCGTCATTGTGATAGTTGGGGGGGGGGGGGCATAATTTCTGGCAGCGGCCATGCTTGCAATAACACTAATTAGTAATTAAGAAAAGTAATTCATGCCTAATTGTATTCGATACTGCACTTATTCAATTCTTTACCAAGCAGTGGCATAGTGAGGGGGTAGCAAGGGAGGCACCATGCCCCAGGCGCCAAATGGTATATTTTACATATAATATTACATGGTTTTCGAATGGGGGGGGGGGCGCTAAAAAGGTATTTTGCCCCGCGCGCGAGTTAATCTCGCTACGCCACTAGAAGGCACAGAATGCAACATCCTGTTTATTGTGTGTAGAATAACTTATCATGCCATGTCGACTGTCCAGCGCGTTTTGATAATGGCTATCCACATATCACCCGATTTCCTTGACCCCAATGGCTATCCACATATCACCCGATTTCCTTGACCCCAATGGCTATCCACATATCACCCGATTTCCTTGACCCCAATGGCTATCCACATATCACCCGATTTCCTTGACCCCAATGGCTATCCACATATCACCCGATTTCCTTGACCCCAATGGCTATCCACATATCACCCGATTTCCTTGACCCAATGGCTATCCACATATCACCCGATTTCCTTGCCCCCAATGGCTATCCACATAGCACCCGATTTCCTTGCCCCCAATGGCTATCCACATATCACCCGATTTCCTTGCCCCCAATCTTAGATCCTATAAACCACTAATGGGACGGTTTTTATGGTGCCCTTCTTTCATCCCCACCATAGCCGATAGTGCAATTGCCATGGAGGCACCACGGAAGCCATATCAGGAACTTGAGCCAAGACCTGAAAAATTTCCTTGGTCCTCACCGGAGATCGAACCAGGTACCATCAGGTCGACAGTCGAGCACTTTACCGCACGACCATCTGTCCCCCTTGTCTCTTACTCTGTAGCCACGGCTATTTTATAGGGTTGTCTGGCTAGTACAATGCCCAGCCACGGCTATTTTATAGGGTTGTCTGGCTAGTACAATGCTCAGCCACGGCTATTTTATAGGGTTGTCTGGCTAGTACAATGCCCAGCCACGGCTGTTTTATAGGGTTGTCTGGCTAGTACAATGCCCAGCCACGGCTATTTTATAGGGTTGTCTGGCTAGTACAATGCCCAGCCACGGCTGTTTTATAGGGTTATCTGGCTAGTACAATGCCCAGCCACGGCTGTTTTATAGGGTTGTCTCGCTAGTACAATGCCCAGCCACGGCTGTTTTATAGGGTTGTCTGGCTAGTACAATGCCCAGCCACGGCTGTTTTATAAGATTGTCTGGCTAGTAAAATGCCCAGCCCCATTTACTTTCCCCATCAATTGGTTGGACTTAGGGGGCATCGATTTCTATCGGGGTACAAACTCGGACCTTTTAGTTGGCAGTCGAGCAGTCTACCAAACTGCCACCGCTTCCAATCTGGCGGTAATAAATACCTAAAAGCAATTAATTAAGACTCCACCATTTTATTTAGAATGTAAAGAAATCTGGATAAGCTGATACTGGCAAAGACAGACAGATGAATAGATAGAATATAGACAGACAGATGGATGGATAAATAGTCAAACAATTATACTTAGACAAAGGTAAGTATTTCGATGGATGGATGGATATTCAGACAGACATATAATAATACAGATATATACTTATGTCTATGGATGGACAGATACATTAAGGGAAGAAGATGAGTTATTAGATAAGGGAGATAATGCCAATTATAATGTAAGTATATATTGATAGACTGACATGAACTATGTCTCTTTTCTTTATGAACACTAATTTCAAAAGTTGTCCATCAAGTCTCCCCTGGATTGATTAATCTCCACCAGTGCAATTAAATAAATATATGTCACCACTAAGCTGGTGTGTGTGTGTGTGCGTGTGTGTGTCAACTAAAACTGAGTTAGGAGTAATATGACATGACAGCCAGGCTTGCGGAGCCGCCAAAAATTTTTTCGGCTCCGGCTCCGGCTCCAACAAATTTGACGGCTCCGGCTCCCTATTAAGATAGTATCACACGAGACAAAAATTTTTGTAATTGCGCCACGCAAACATGCCGCTGGTAAAAAGTTATGCAAATTTTGTCGCGTTCACCGCCATAGCAGGCCCGTAGCGTGCGGGGGGGGCCAGGGGGGCCGGGGCCCCCTGCGTTTTGTCTGGCCCCCTCTGCTTATTTGTTCTACTTAGAAAAATGTATTACCTACCCCCCCACTGCTATTGCCTGGCACCTGCTGTAGAATGCCTGGCATCTGCTGTAGAATTTTCACGCTACGGGGCTGCCCCATAGTCAGGAACTTGAAAAATATACGCATGTCGGTTTTACTAAAAACAAACCATTTCAGTGCATCCAGAATCATATCATTATTTTCGACCGAGGTTTCACTAGTCGCCATTTTCATAAGTAATAAAAAGTTATTTCAATGATCAAATTAGCAAATAGTACAATGATACATTATTTAAAATATTTTAAAGACTTCAGTATTTATATTTATTATTTATAAAGTGACTATTCGGACCCGGGTACCAATCAACTCCGACTTTTATTCGGACCCCGTCCCAATAAAGTCTGATTGTTATTCGGACCCGTGACAAATATGCACTTAGTTTAGCTATAATTAAACTTTATTATTGTTTTTTTTTTTATAATTGTTTGAATTGTATGATTTAATCGTTACTCAGTGTCTATGGTTCCACTAAGCGGACTCTGTATTATTATTTTTTCTGGTTCCGTCTAATATAATTTAAATATAGCTAAGCTTAGTGCATATTTGCCACGGGTCCGAATAACAATCGGATTTTATTGGGACCCGGGTCCGTATAGCCACAGCCTTATAAATTTATCTACTCTATTTCAGATACTCTGTTAATAATAAAATTGTTAAATACAGAAAGCGACAATTTTGTTTTTAGTCTATTACAAATTCGCGGCAGCCCCGTAGCGTGAAAATTCTACAGCAGGGGCCAGGCATTCTACAACAGGGGCCAGGCAATAGCAGGGGGGGCAGGTAATATATTTTACTAAGTAGAGCAAATAAGCAGAGGGGGGGCCAGACAAAACGCAAGGGGGGCTAAGCCCCCCTGTCCCCCACACACGCTACGGGCCTAATTCGCGGTCAAATAATAATACGAAATGACGCGTTCTTTTTGTCGTCTTAGTAAAAATGTATTTTAAATGATTGATACAATTATTCTATAAAATAAAACTGTTTTAACTTTGTATATAACAAAATAACATGCCATTAAAAAATTTCAGAGGGTAAACAAGATTTAAAACGAACACAAAACGATTCCCCGTTAAAGATTTCTTGTGGTGATGTGCGTGCACGCTATAATTTTAACGCTGCTACTGTTGTTGCGTTCGTAAAAATAACAACTTTTCAAATTGTAGGAGGCAAACAATCAAACAAATTTGGAATTTTAAAGCTAAAAATAACAAAATTCTGCTGTAAAAAAAAAGCGTTTGGGAGCCGTGGAGCCGCCAGATTTTTTCGGCTCCGGCTCCGGCTCCAGCAAAAAGTAGCGGCTCCCGGCTCCTCGGCTCCGCAAGCCTGATGACAGCAAAGTTCATAAAATCATACATTTCCAAACACAAAGTGGGGAGAACCATTCTGTTCTCCTTTAATTATAAAATATAGTTTATTGTTTAATCTGTCTGGCAGAATATTTTAAACCAGCTTACAAATAAACAGACTATTGCAATCAAGGTACAAATACGTGTAAAAAAATTTTTAAAAATTCAGCAGTCTGCTAAAATAAAATCAAAGGGAGAGAGCTGCATGTACTATATATACATTCACAACTTTAAAATAAAATCAAAGGGAGAGAACTGCATGTACTATATATACATTCACAACTTTAAAATAAAATCAAAGGGAGAGAACTGCATGCACCA